>CAUZXS010005317.1:0-116107 GCA_963585895.1 Sepioteuthis lessoniana | reverse complement strand
TAATCCTACAGCAAATCTACAAAATCTGAAGCAAATGAAACATAGGAAGGACACACTTCCTACTAGATCGATTGAATCAGTTTGTGGAATTAATGCTTGCGCACCATTATGTTTTTAGAGACCAGAAACTGACTTATAAACTTTATTACACATTGTGCAAGTCAAATAGGTCTGTTCCTGGAGAGAAATCTGTCTGCATGGATTGTCTCTCAGGAGACTTCAGAAAATTGATATATCCAGACTTCGAGAGCAAAATTACAGACCACATATGTAACATTTCCAGCCATCTACATCATCATCAACAACATAACATGTGTTTCCCTCCTATGTTGATGCTTGAGGATTGCATGCTTAATGTGTTCTCTCTAAAAAAAACTTTTTGAGCCATCATCCATTCAATCCTCAATGCCAGCTTTTCTAGTTGTCAGGTTGTATTTTTATATTCACAGAGTTACTTTTTAGGTAATCCTCATACCTCTTCCAGTGAATATTTGTCAGCATGCAGCTGACTGTAAAGAAGTTGCTTCAGTAATCATAAGTTATACACACAACATGACTTGTCTACAGCATTTGAGCTGTTATGAAGAAACTCAATGGTTGTGTATCCTGTTCTGGTAAGGATTTATGCGTCAGGTGTTTAAGTATACCACTTGATGTATAGAAGTTGTCTCAAACACTTCTGACGAAAGTGTTCAAGTATTTTCAGATGTCTATCAAGCAATGTTCAGATGAGTACAAAAGAACACTCAACATGTAGGGCCAATAAACATCGTAGTCTTATGGAAGTCATCAGGATTTGAGGACTGCTTGAAAAAATCCTTTGGTGCCTGTCACATTGACCATCATAGATAGTCCACACAGAGAACCATGATGACTGGCATCTCGCCACCAACTATGTTGTCTCCTCCTTTGAAAATGCCTGTCAAGCTGCTCTCAAGAATAAAATGCACAGGAAGAGGAACTGCAATACTATGTCATCAAGCTCTGACCTCACCTTCAGGTGTGACCATGCTTGCGTTTAGCATGGATTAGTCCCTTCGTGATCTTCGTTTCATGAAGCCAAGCCATGAATAGGTAATATTACTATTAGTCAATACCCTTTCTTTCAAGCATCTAATAGGCCACAAATGTCTTTTGTATGTGTTGCTGAATTTCAGTATCTACAGAGCCATCACTAGTCAAGGTACTTCCCAAATAAGTAAAAGTTTCAATAGCCCAATTAGTAACGTGAACTATTATAACGGTCTTAATATATGGCTCACCTGTTATGGGGGTAAACATTACTTTTGTTTTTGTCAAACTTATTTTTAAACCAAATGCAGTACATGAATCTGCAAGTAGATACACAATATATTGTAAGTTATCCTCTGTATGAGTCAGAAAGTCTATGTCAACATAAAGCAACTCTCTAATCAGTGTAAAATGTTTTCAACTTGCATTTGAACCTTCTCAAATTAAAAACTTGTAGTTCTGAATTGTAAAAGAACACACTCTCACAATGGTGAAATGCATGAGTTGGCATAACAGAAAAGAATATTGAGAAGAGTGTTGGGGCCAAGAAATCCTCCTGCTTAACCCTCTTATCTCTTGGAATTGCATCCACCAACCTCATAATAATGCTACCCATTATACCTCTGTGCAACTGCTTGAGTATATGTAGAAATTTTTGTGGGCACTCTATTTTTCCATATATATATACACACATATATAATAAACATACAGTATCTGGTTTTGCTGCTAATTCACAGATGCAGGTTTTTATTTTATATCCAATGTCTACAGTTTTCTTTTGAAGTACTCATAACATCTAGTTCGATATCCCCACCCATAAAATACAATATTAGCCTTTTTGTATGTCACATTTTTGTGGAGTGACCAGATACCCTCTGATCCTAGACAGAACACAATAATACTCTCAATTGCTGATCTATGTAAATAATCCATTTATTTTTTTATTGGTACTATGCTAGCATGTAAATATTGGGTAATTTTTTGTTTGGCAAAGAGCAACAGTTGTGAATATGCCTAATGTGATTTCATTCACATTACAGATAAATGTTTTTGTTAACTAATCAGTTAACTGCTAGTTTTTGGTAGAAAACCGTGTCTAATCTCCCCTGTTGGTGGAACTTAAAATATGTTGACTTTATTCCCTGCAGAGGGGTAAGACCCCCCCCCCCGCTCAATAGAAATGTCCTGGATATTATACTGAACTGTATCTAATGGTTGGACTCTGACTCAGAGTGGTTGTACCTGTTAGGGTCCCATTTGTGTGAAATAGATCTGTTGGAAGATTATTGGTATCGGGTTGTATCAAGTATTCTGATCAATGTAAATGATTTGTATTAATAGTTACTTGAAGCTATAATTGCTTACTAAGGATGATTATTTGTTACTTTAAACCATGTAATTATTTGTAAACAAATTATTATTAAATAGAATTAGTTAATTGAAACTATATAATTGTGTAGTTAGGAATACTTGATATTGTATGACTGTGTGCCAATTACTTATATGAGATAGAAATACTTAATATATAACAGTGAGTAAAATAAAATTAAGAAATGACACAAAAATCTAAATATGAACGTATAATGTATGTGATTCCCTAACCTCGTACCATAAAACAACCCTACCCTAAACAAGTTGACAAGCCGTTAAAATTAATTGTGTGTGTGTATAATACAGTCACCTTGTATGACATAAAAAAAAAATGAAAGGTTTAAATCCAAGAAATGTATTATTGAAATATTCTGGAAAATAGCTTTGGTTTATTTTTTTCCTCTGAACTTTAAAAATCAAACCAATGTCCTTCTTTGTCAATTTAATCTATCTATTTTTTCCACTCCTATTCAGAATTCTAAAAAGGTCAGCTTTACTTTATTGAGTCTCTTGGTCTAAATCTCTGTGGATTCCAGCAAAGACATCAAAGCTGTCTTCATTAGCAGTGATTATCAGAGTTTTCTATAGTAAGTCGTTCACATTTTGATGTGAAGCCTGACTGAGGATACAAATAAAATGGCTTTTCAGTGAATAAATATGGTCTATTTTGTGGTGATTGCTATACTAACTTTAAAGAGAAAGAGAGAAAAAGAACAAAATCTAACTTGGCCATTTCTTTTGATTTTTATTATCATGTTTTAACTGACCAGAAACTGATTCAATCTAGTAGTTGTAAAATATCATACAGATACATTTCATTGTAAGTGGCAATGATACAAGTAATAAAGACAAAAAATAAAAGTAGGTAGTATATAAATCAACTTCAATCAAATTTTTGGGCATTAAAGGCTGTCTTTGGTGGCCATTATGCTCAATTTCAAGTGCTACCCTATTTATAGACACATTTAGGTCTTATATATTGATCAAATATATCTGGGTGCAAATTATTAGTATTGGATAGGAATACTTGATATCACATAAAATCAAACTACACAAAAAATCCAAATATAAACACACGATGTATGCAATTCCCTGTCCTTTAGATGGGTTGACATGCTGTTAAAATGAATCACTCAATCCTATTTATTGAATAATAAATTAGAAAATATGCTTAGTATGATAGTTATCATAAGATATTAAATCTTGGATGAAGTTGACTGCATTTCTCTTGGTCCTAATACCTTTGGCAAAGGCATGAATCCATCTCTTTGTTCAGCTATGGACAAATAGGGCTGATTGGGTTCACTAGCCTTTGTAAAGTAACCAGTCTAAGAGAAGGAAAACTCAGACTTTAAATCAGCTCTGCTCCACTTAAAAATCAACCTTGTGTCACATCCTTCCCATTTTGGAGAGTTTGGGTAGATACAAATGATTAAATAAGAGGAAGTATTCAATAATAAACATTCAAATCATAATGATTGGAGTAAGTATACAGATTCCACACTATTATCATCATTATACAATGTATTGCAAATGCAGTTGGAGATATGCATGCAGTAATAAAATCCAGTGTAACCAGTAGATTAATAAAAGTAACTGACCAAAATGTTCTATCAGTGCATATGGGAGAGTCATTAGTTACATTCATGCTGAAATTGAAATCTTCATTATCATCAATACCAATGAACCACATCATTTTTTAATTTTCAAATTGGATTGGAAATTGCTTTATTCTCTAATGGTATTATGCAAACAAAAATCTTATGATGTGCCATTTTTGTTGAGTTATAGTAACATAAAAAATCAGATCATTATAATATAGATATTGACTTATATCCTGTTTATGGAAATTTTAATTAAGTGCATGTAAATAAAGGAAAGTACCATATATGATCATTGCCCAGTCAGCTGGGGCTGTAGAATACACCAACTGTACCTCTGCATAAGGGTAAGACCCCCTCCCCGCCTCACAACGTGTGTCCTGGATATGATACTAAACAATCTGATGGTCAGGTTCCAGTGGTACTGGAGCTTTGGGGAATATAGAGCACCTCTTCATTGCCATCCCTCCCAGGTCCACTCTGGAGTGATAGCACCTGATAGGGCCCTATCTATGGGTCAAATTGAATTAATCTACGCATTTATGTTAAATTACTTGAAATAGAACTGTTTTGATATTTAAACTGCGTACTTACGCTAAACTGAATTGTTTGAAATAGAACTATTTTTGACATTGAAACTGTAATTATGTTAAATGGAACTGTGTTGACATTTAACTGTGTGTAAACAAAATCTATACTTATACTAAACTGAATTTTTGAATAAACTGAATAGCTTGAAATAGAAATGTTTTTTACAATTAAACTGTGTACTTACATTTAAACTCTGTACTATGGATTTGGCATTAAATAACCTACAAGGGTGAATAGTCTCCAAATAATTAAAATGAAGTTGCAAATTAGAAGGTAAATTATTTTATTCTCTAAGTTTATGATTTTAATAGTATTGGGCTTACAAAGATTTCTCTACGATGTGCCATTTTTGTGTGTTATAGTAAAAGGCAAAAACTAATCATTATGATATGGATTCTGTAAATGCATTATTCTTGATTTTACTATGGAAATGCGATTAAGATTATAGAAAAAAGGGTTGTTGTTGGTCAGGAATTAAATATTGTTCACTATTCTATTATAGAAATTTGTTTAAGATGACAGAAAATTACAGGTCCACTCAAACAAGGAGTGGTAGTGCTTTTTAGGGTCCTTTCTAGGTGTTTATTTGTAGTAGATAGGAATGTGTGATTCCACCAGTGTGTAAATTATTTGTATTTAACTGTTTGCAGACAAATGATTATCATTGAATTGAAATAGTTACTTGAAAACATATAATTGTGTATAAAAAATAAGTATTATATCGGAATACTTGAAATTAGACAACTGTATGCAAATTGTCTTCAATATGGAGACTTGATATTGTATGCAAAAAGATCTCTTAAACTACACAATAAATGGTTATTTAAAAGTACCATGTTCATGATTCCCAAACCTCTTGGTGTAAAATAACCCTACATGGATTGATATGCCATTAAAATCAATCAAAGTACTGTGCAACATGGACCATTGGTCTTGTGAATAGAGTGTTCACCAATGGTGTGGGAGAGTGAGTCATACCAAAGACTGAAAAATAGTACTTGATACCACCTTGCTGAACACTCAGCATTATAAGGTACAGTTCAAGGGTAAAGTGGAGTAATCCAGGGAAAGGAGTAGTGGCCTCCCCAACACTTTGGTGTAGGAGCTATTGAAAAGGAAGCCTTTGAGTCAACCTTGACCATGGTGGCTAACTTTACTTACTATTGGTGAATTGATGAATGAAGTTGACTGTCTGATTTTGAAGCAGTCAACTGAAAATCAAAATGATTTGAAATTGTTTATAAAGTGATTTTTTTTTTTACCAAAACTGTCACAGATGATTATCTTACTAAGGTGATTTGAAGTAATGAAATATACTGTGGGGTTGAGTTACTTTTTTTTCTTTTTTAATTATATCTATTCTTATCAAGAACATTATGGATAGAGAGCTTGTTGCTGGTTAATAACTATGTTTATATCATTAATTTAATGCATTCTTTGAGAGAATGGGATACAAACATTTTCTCTGATTTTTTTTTTCTAGAAAATTGGTTGAAATCTGGTTGTATTGGAAAAGAAGTAGGAAGACATACACACATACATTTTTTTTTATAACTACAGATCATATACATTGGAATATGATGTTTTAATAATGCTGTATATTAGTAAGAATCTATTAAGCTTAACTTAGTTTGGCTCAAGGCCAAAATTTTGGGATACGCTGTGTAAATGAAACTCACTAGCAATGGTTTTCAAGATGAGTTTGATAACCATTAAACCACATAAGGCATCCATTTCTACTAAGCTTTTTTATGGCACCCTATGAGAATTGAAGCCAGTACCAATGATCTTCTTGTCTAACCTGCTAATACTTAAACCACCCAAAAATATTAAATTTGGTTTAGTTTCTTCATAGGTCCACAAGGTATGAATTGAGGACTGAACTTGACTACTCCATAATGATCAAGACAAGTTTGCTAACCACAACCCCATGATGAGAAGCCTGTGGCATGCAATACTAAGTACTGATAGTTAAAAAAAAGTCATAGTGGTGATAATGATAGTTACTTTTGACCAATTCTTATTATAAGAATATTTCCTTTACTGATTTTGGGAAAGTTTCTGATCAATTTCATAAAGATACAATATAGAAATCTAAGAGGAAGAGGTTTTTTTTTTTTTTTTTTTTTTTTTTAAATCAAGTATTGTATAAAATTAATTAACCCCTTCACCATATGCAGGATATGACACAAGGTCAATTTTGAAATGGAGTACAGCTGGTTTGCATTCAGAGTTTTTCTTCTCCTCAACTGGTTGCCAAACCAAGGCTAAAGAACCTAGTCTACCCAACTATTTTCCAATAACTTGGGAAAGAACCGATAGATTCATCCCTCTCTCGAAGGCATTAGTGCAAAGTAAAATGCCAACAGTCTTGTCCAGATTTGAACTTGGGTCACTGATTCCATTGGCAATGACAATAGCCATTATGCAAAGCTAGTAAAATAAAACAGGAAATTTTCTAAGCTGTAGCTGCATCAGTAATATTGTATAGTTGCACCACTTGGACTCTAACAAAATGATCTGATTAAAAAGCTAGATGGGAACTACACAAAGATGCTGCATGTTGTTTTGAACAAATCCTAAAAGCAGCACCCTACAAAAACAGCAGCAGTATGGCCATTTACCTCTCATCACATAAACTATCCAAATAAGATGAACCAGACATGCACTTCTGAGAAGGAATGATGAACTCAAAAATAACATTCTCTTATTGACTGCTACATATGGACACACCAGTATTGGCTGACTAGCATTTAATTTACATTCTTCAACGCTGTTCAGATACTATAAGCCATCAAAAGGACTTGCCAAGAGGGATGACCAAAAGGATGGATGGCAAGAGAAACTCAAGAGAATCCATACTATTGGCTTGTCTTGATGAGGAAAAACACCTACCAAGTATTGTAATGAGTATAACTTGGTTTATATTCATCCAAGTTGCTTTTATAAATAGTTTGGCAAGGCTAATTTTTTGTCTTTAGACTGAATTTTCAGAGGTCTGAAAATGTGTATCATTTCATGGCTACAAATTTAATTCTTGATCTGATTATTTTCATGATAAGCCTTTGCTGATTATTTTATTTCCTTATGTAGGTGTACATATTTTGTACAATATTTCTTTTTCATGTAATGATTAATAAGGGAGAAAACCATGAATAATTTTAATAAAAGTTTTTTTTAATTCTTTTCTAATTTTTATTTTGTGTAATATTTATCTCCGGGAATGTTTCATTGTATCAAGAAGAATTATGGTACAAATGTTAGCAATAATAGGAATATGAAAGTCACTGGGAGTCTTAGGAATGAAGATGGAGGGTCCCTGTGGTGTCATGGCTAAAGGTCTGGACTTGTGCCCAAAAGTTAGTGAGTTTGAACTGCAGTCATATGATTACGTTCACTTTCAGACAAATAACCTTGGAGAAAGTACTACTGTTGTTCTACAAGGATGACTTTAGCATTAAATAACCCACAACAGTTGATATGCCATTAAACTAAGAAACCAAACCAAGAAATAAAGATAGTTAAAGCCAAAAGTAATTGAAAAATTTTTCACTGATTTCTGAGGTACCTGCAAATTATTGCCAAGTCAAGGCAATCATCCATAATGTTGAAATGAAATTTAAAAAAAAGAAAAATTAACTTGTGTATTTCCTTTTACATTGATTTTTTTTACCCTTTCTTTGTTCTGGTGGTGGGGCTTAGAATACACTCTATTCCCAGCAGAGGTGTAAAACTCCTCTCAAAGAAATTTCTGATGAAACTATATCTGATGGTCAGGCTGGAGTTCTTAGAGAGATCTGGGGAGTGTAGAGTACCCTTTCATGGCCATTAATCCCAATGGTAACTGTTAAGTTCACATCTTTGGGTCAAATAGCTCTGTCTGAAAATTATTTGTATTAGATAAGACCAACTGTCAGAAAAAAATCTTAAACGACTACACAAAAAATGTAAATATAAATGTTGGCATGAAATAATCCAAGACATGTTGACATGGCATTAAAATCAGTCAACTTTTCTTAGTTGCATTTTCCAATTTCCAGTAGCTCCCACTTCAAAAAAATCCTCTCCCCTCTACAAGAAAAAATAAAAAACATTTAATAAAATGTCATTTTAGAACCCTTAAATTACCATGGAATGTTATTTAAAACCTGTAAAATTTCCATAAAATGTTATGATCATCAATGAAGATGTTAAGAACTAGTACAAGTACAGTAAAAAGAAAAAAAGTGAATGGAAAATGAGAACCAATCAATGGAATGTTCAGTGAAAGGATTGGTATATCTTAACAAGCAAAATTTTGTATTGATATGGTTAGGTTTCAACAAAACTATGAAAAAAATTCTTTTAATCCTTTGTAACATCTGGAAATGATGAGAGAACTGATGATGTTCTTTTAAATATGACAGTAAAAGTGATAACAATGCTCTCAAAAACTGCTAAAAAATCCCACAAGTGATTCTATTGAAACCCTTGGAATAGACTATCATTACTCACAGGGCACTTTCAGTTTAAAGCTCAACGTTGAATCAAATTATATCTGTAAAAATCATCATAATTGCAAATAATAAGGTGAAGTACACAAATACTACTATATTCAATAGTTAGCAAGTTTCAGAAATTATAATGATCAGGATTAGCATAATTACACACTTATGAATTTGCATATTGTACTGGAAATAGCTTTATTTTCTTAGTGCATTTTAACACTATTGTACTAACAAAAATCTAATGATGAACCGTTTTTATTGTGGTATACTAATATCTATGCCAAAATAATATAGATTATTGAATCTGATGATAACTATCTTTTCAGATGATCATTTAATATTTTTGTTGTTATTAGTTATCATTAATTCTTTATTATTTCTTTAACTAGCTTATTATCTACTACCATACTTCATATATAAAATGAAAGGTTTATTTTTATATGTGAGGGTATTTTTGCCTAGGATCTGAGTGGAGAATATGTGTGCTTGGCCAAGGAGGAAAATGTCACTTCCTGAAACTTTCACCTAAAATCAGTGTGTAGTATCTGTACTTGAATGAATAAGTAAGTAAGTAAAGTTGGCAACTGTAGTCAAGGGTGACCAGAAGGCTTCCTTTTCAATAGCTACTACACTGAGGTGTAGGGAAGGGCGCTATTCCTTTCCCTGGATTGCTCCTCTTTACCCTTAATACATACCTTATATTGCTGAGTATTAAGCAAGGAGGTATCAAGTACCATTTTTAAAGTCTTTGGTATGACGCGACCTGGGATTGAACCCAGGTCTCCTGGATCATTGCCGAACACTCTACCCACTGGACCAATGAATACTACTGTTAATTAAGAGCAAATTTAAAGACTGCCTTGTTGGTGGGGCTTAGAATATGCTAACTGTATCCCCTGCAGAGAGATAAACTCTCCCTAAGAGAAGTGTTCTGAGTATAACACAAGACTGTATTTGATAGTGAGACTCCAATTCTGGAGATCTGAGAAGTGTGAGTATCTCTTCATTGCTATCACTCCCAGGTTCATTTTGATTCATTGAGGTTGTGCCTTCTACAGTACCATCTATGGGTCAAGTATATGTGTTTTAATACGTCATATGATATAACAGTGAATTATTTGAATTAATAGTTACTTAAAGCTTTTATTGTTCATGCATGATTATTATTATAAGTTACTTGAAACCATGTAACTGTGTGAAAATTATTTGTATTAGATAGGAATACTTGATATCACATAACCATGTGCAAAAAACCCCAATTAAACAACTATACAAAAATGTAAACATGAATATACAATGAAGGTGATTTCCTAACTTAAAGACATGAAAAAAACCTATATGAGTTGACATGCCATTAAAATTAATCAAAACTAACATAAAATATAGAAATGAAAACAGTTATTATTCAGAAGAATATAATATTTGATATTTTTGTAATATATTCAGTTTGATTTTCATGAATTCAGATAGTATGCTCTGATCCATGTAATGATTAATGTAACGATATTCGCACTTACCTGATTCAAAGTGTCTGCGGTGTATAGCATGTATAGTCACCATTTATAAGAGATCCAGGATGCATGCTTAGTATTAATAATTGGTTTGCACGTGGTGTGAAGAGCCAGGATGTTGGAAGTGTGAATTCAGGCACCCAGATGGAGGATGAGTGCCCACCTTAAAGTATAATATGCTTTGAGGACTAAAGGAAGTCGTTTGGCGATTATTGTTATTAAATGTAGCATGGCTTGATCTTTCCACAAGTTTAGTGATAAAAGCAGATGAAGTGACGCCCAAATCTTAGAGTTTTATATATTAGTCAACAGTTGGTCAATCTTTATAAACTAAGTAAAGATGGAATCACTGCTGCTTTTATGGTCTGTGGTCAAATAGAACTTGGAACACATGGAATAGATATGATCACTTGTATGTATGTATGTGTGTGTGTGTGTGTGTATATATATATATATATATATATATATATATCTCAAGTAAATGAGGACAGTGAATATCTAAAGAATGAGTGCTTAATTTATTTAATACAAAATATACCTGCAGAGCAAAATATATATTTTTTGTTTAAAAGACATGGAGTACAATTTCTTTATTTCCTAATAAATAAATAAGCAAAATAAATGGAATACAATTTTTAGATTCTAAAAATATGTATGAGATTGAAAGGCATGGGAGAATTATGCTTATCTTACATAAAAAGTAAAAATCATTTACTAAATTATAGATGGAATTTGGGCATATTAAGCAGAATGGTTAGTGTGATAAGAAATGGATTTAGTGATGCAAGTTCAAATCCTGAACAAGTCTGTTTACATTTTGCTTTGCATTAATGTTCTTGGGAAAGGCATGAAACCATTTGTTCTCCCACATCTGCTAGTAAATAGTAGATCAGACAAGGTACTTTGATCTAGGTCAGACTACCAGTCTTACAGAAGGAGAATCCTAAAATCATACCTGCTGCATTCTGCTTAAACATTGACTTTGTGACTCAATTCCATTTTTCATGCTTTTTCGCTTTTGTTTTCTCTCACTATAAGTTTCTATGCTTCATTTTGTTTTTCTTTCTCTACATCAGTTTTTGTTCATTTTAGTTCTTTCCATTACTTTGTTTGATTTAAAAAGACTTTACTTGACTTACTTAATTTGCTAACACAACTGGTGTCATCATCTAAAATCCATAGATACAAGAACTATATAAGTCTGTGAATATATATATATGTGTGTGTGTGTGTGTGTATATATATATATATATATATATATATATATATATATATATATATATATGAACAAAAACATTAAACAGGTGTAATGATAATGAACTATAAATACAATTGTTTATTATTTTTCTCCTGACGAGTTTTTCACACCAGTTTAACTGCTTTCTTTTTTTTTTTTTTTTTTTTCAGAGGTCTATTTTTGATGTTTAGTACTCTGCATAAAAAAGAAATTGAGAAATATATAGTTTTAAGGTTTAATATTGAACATAGCACAACTTTCAGAGTATTGGGCACTTAGCTAGTAGTAACTTCATAATTCTATAATATATATAATAAATTAACTCTTCTGTAGCTGATTGAATTGATTATATGTCAAAATATTAATAAAAGTATTGGATCCATTTTGAAATAATTCCCCAGTTAATATCAATCAATTTACTTTAACCTTAATAGTCAAGCTCATATTGCATTAAAAGGGTTAATAAATTTAGATTAATTTATAGAGTTGAGTTTGAGCAAAGTTTCTCTTTGATGAGTTTTTCTGTCTACAGATGAAACATTTCTCAAGCGTGATGAGAAATAACGAGTCACAAACAGATAATCTCCAAAGTTCTGTTAAGAAGCGAAATATTTTTGTTATCATTAAACTCCTAATTAAACATTGTCAAATAATTTCATGAATTTCAAATCAAGTTGTGTTAGTTGGATGACAAGGCCTGCTATTATAAACCAATCATAATGCAATTGCAAAGTTTTATCTGCTCTTTCACTATTTTTAGAGCTACATGTGGGTCTAAGTGTTTTTTAGGACATATATTCAAAATAAAGAAAAATGTGAAAACTTGTGAGTAGACACCTGATTTGCCTAAAATAGTAAGAGGGTTAAAGTGGTTTCAAAAGTGTATCTTTACATAATGTTTTATTAGACTTAACAATGAGGGCTTTGTGCCTCCTGCTACTTGATGTATCTACAGAGCTTATGAACTATAAAAAAATGTATCAAAACTTAGTTTAGTATTGTTTATATTATTAAAGTCAGTTACCATATGTTGCTACTTATGTCAACTATACTTTGAAATAATCACATTAGAAGCCATTATAACCTTTCTCAAAATCATTAATGCTATTAGTTTTATGGATGTGCTATCTGTTGCAAATTTTGGTCAAGTTTGTTTCATACGTTTTGGATAAGCTCACGTTGTATAGTATTTATAGTATTTTAAAACACTTTGTGAGATCTATGGGTTGATTTTTAATTTATGCTTTTAACAGATTTGTTAATAGAAAATATTTAGACATTTTTTTTATTCTTCATATAAAGACTATACTTTTTATAAGTGTATGCAATATTTTTAAAATAAGAAATTCTGAAATCTTTTTGCAATAAGAAATACTGAAATCTTTTTCAAATCAGTAGTAAAGAAATACTGAAATCTTTTTAAAATAATAAAAGAATATTGAATTTTTTTTCAGATAAGAGAAAAGAAATACTGAAATAGTACTGAATATTTTGAATGCACCTTGCATGTAATAACTAGAACAGAACAAAGGTAGTTCATGATTAAAAAAAATAGACATGAGTAAATCAGAAAATTACAACTGCATTTTTTTTTTTTTAAAGTTTAAAATTAGAATGAAATGGACATTTTTATTAGGAATTTTTTTATTTTGGTTTAAAAAATGTTTATAGAACAAGTTGCTCTTTATGAATAAATTTTTTCCATCAATTTTACTATGAGCAGATTTTATTGTAAATATCCTAGGAATGTATGAATACTTAGAGCCATGATATTTTTTATATGCCTTTTTTTCTTTGTAGACTTAGAGTAGTCTGCTATGAAAACTGTTGTCATTGCACGAAGATATTTATTTTATTTGCTAAGATTGTAAACCAAGAATCCAAAATTGTGATTTCATTTTTTTGATGCCATGTTTTAAAAAATAATTTAAAGATTAAGAAAGGTGACTAACATATGCTCAATCATTATATTATTTGTAAACTGAAAAGAAAATTTGCTAATACTTAAAATGAAAATCTTTGCAAATATTAAAAAAAAAAAAAAATCATTAAAAAAAACAAAACAATTAGAATCTAAATTCTGATGAATGATTTTCTAAGCTGTTTTCTATGAAAATATCTAAAAACACTAATTTTTAAAATTTTAACATAACTCAAAGGTTGTTAGATATTACTAACAGAATATATATCATAATTATACTAAAACCTCACCATCTTATGAATGACCAAACTGTTTCACTTATTGGTATTTAAAGTAATTGGCAAATTTTCTTTTTTCTTCAAAAACATTGACTTAAAGCAATATTTTAAAAAAGTAACAGAAGAAAAAAGATATCTTTGGTAATAATAGTATTTAGAAATATGAAATAATTGGTTCAAATGATCAAAAAGCCATTAAAGTCTGAGTGATCAGATCCAGAGAAGAAAATTTTAAATTGATAAAGTACATTGACTATTGAAATATTTTCTTTTGTCAAATCCATGTCTTTTTTTTACAGTTGATTTGCCAAGTAATTCAAAAATAGATTTATAATAGGGTGCTGATTTTGGTTAAAAGTTTTAGATTTCCCTATTCTTGGTTGTAGAATGTCTAGAGATCCCACTGTTATAGCAAATAAAGGGAAGTACTCTATAATATAGTACCTACGAGTTATCTTCCTTTAGAAATTATAATAATTATGGTGTTTACAATTGGATTTGAAATTGTTTTATCCTTTTATTTTTAGCAAAACAACATATTCTTTGATCAACTTAACGTCTGTACATACCTTGATATATATATATATATATATATATATATATATATATATATATATATATGGGCATCAAAAAGTCCAACCTAATAATGAAAAAGAATTTATTTAATACAAGAAATTTTTTTGATATAATTTTCTTTGTTGTCAATCCACTTCTTCCTTAGAGAATGAGCCTATCCATTGATCCCCCAGAGGGTGTCATATGACAATTACAGAAACCCATTTTCAACCTCTTCAGTCAATCTTCTTGGAACTGTAGAGATGTGTCTCAGACCCTGCTAGGTAATGGTAAAAACCATATGGCTATTTTACTTTTCCTTATCAGGCCAGCTTTTTACCCATTTTTGTACCCCTTCTACATACTGTTTGTTTCTGAAACAATATGTGTATATTTCTAGCTGTTGGGACATGTGTGCACTAAATTCAGTGATAAGTAACCCACATAGAATAGTTGGATCATTTTAGTAGAGATTTTCAAGCATTTACCAAAATTGTACAAATTCGTAAGTGACAAGAAAAACATTCAAAACTAGAGTTCAGAAGTTGAATTTCACTCTGGCTGGAAATTAGAATATTGAGGTTAAAGTTGACTTTTTTAAAATTTGGGAACATGAGCTAAGGTTAGGAATGAATTTAAGATTCATTATCTGAAATTTTGAGTCATTTTCATAAGTTATTGCAACAAATACTTTATAATAAGAGTTCAAATAACATGTGGATTTTTTAATGGAATGTTTTTTTTTTGCGGTCAGCAAATTGACAAATCCCTGAACTAGCAGCATGTATTGAAATATTCTATTCGCCTTGTTAATAAGGCTTAGAATATGGTGACTGCATCCTCAGCAGAGGAGTACCCCTTAGAAAACAAAAAAAAATGCATCTAGTGATGAGGCTCTTGTTTCAGAGCTTGGAGAAGTGTGGAGTCACCCCTTCATTGTCACTTTGACCTGGACTGATTATACCTGTAAGGATCCCATCTATGGGTCAAATAGATCTATTTAAAAATGATTTGTATTTAATAGGACCATATGCAACCCCCCCAAACAAACACTTAAACAACTACACAAAACTGTAAATATTATTGTATAATGAATGCAGTTCTCTAGCCTTTAGGCATAGAATAATCTTGGATGGGTAGACATTCCATTAAAATTGATCTATCATAAAATATTCTGTGTAACTGAGTGGCTATTTTCTCTTGTAAAGTTTTTGTCTTTTTATCATTTTCATAGATGCTTGTAACTGTTTCAATGTTTGGAAAGTGGATAATTGCAAGCCATTTTCTTTTATTCAACTGTTGAAAAAAACAGATGAAAAATTTTGCTATAAGGACAACAGGAACTATAGTTATCTGCATAGATAACAATTGGTAAGTGAATTAGAATTCTGGCTGATGCTTTTGCATTTACTTTACTCTGTAGTGATACAATAAAAAATTTGCCTCTCTTGGATTTGGTGTGTATATCCATTTGACATATAACAATCCCATAATCCATATTGGCCCCTTTTCGTCTATGTTCTTTAACCACTTTTGGACCTCTTTTACATGCTGTTTGTTCCGAGAGCAATATGTACACACTGTATATGTTGGGACCTGTTTGTGTATTCTAAATACTAGTATATCATGTATGTATTAAATATTCCTATTGTGTAAATGAGCTTATTTTGTTTTTGCTTATTTTTGTTTTTGCTTTTTGTTAAGTGTTAGTGGATCATTGAATATACTAATGCTAATGTTGAATCTTAGTGAGTTGGGATAAATAACCTTCCTCGCACCAACCAGCCCAATAGCACTAATGTCCATAGGAAATAGAATATACGGATAAAATAGTTCAGCCGAATTGTCCTAACCCCACAAAAATGTCTATAATTGTTGAGTTCTCTGGCAAATGAAGTAATTGTGTTGCCATTAGCATTTATTGCAAGCCCCCTTCATATATGAATTGAGGTCTCGGTAGCCATTAAACGGATTTATGTAAATAATAGTAATTGTGATTCATAACCGTTTAAAAAATTGACTTCGATGCTACTAGCTCCTCATGGCTGAAGGGTTAGAAGCTTGGATTGGCGTTTGAGTCAACCGGGTTTCAATCCCAGCTATGGGAAGCTAATATGTCTAGCCACACTGATGAGTTATGAGAGAACGAAACAGATCTGTCTGTGGATGACTATACATATGATAAAAAAATTAGATATTGCATTTTCTTTGTCCCACTAGAAACTCAATTCATGATATGAATTTAGGTTCAAATTCAAACAGCAATTTGATTTTGGAGAACCAAAACATTTCAACCTTTTTATAGAATGGTCAGTCTTGTATAAACTTTTGACTGAGGCAATTTGAATTTAGTTTTACTTGGAATGCATACCCTTGGGAATGCATTAATCTTCATAGTTATGGGTAAGATAGTATATTAGATAATGTTCTTTTGTCTTGGTAGGCAACCAATCTAGAAAAACAATAACTCTGAATTCAAAACCAAGTGTCTGTGGGGCGAGCAACTCTGTCCTATTAAAAAAACACCACTTGCAGTTGAAACTATGGTATCATCTCTGATAAAGTGAGGCTGTAGCCTGATACTTCAAAGTATTCTGTTTATAGCGTATAAGAAGAACAATAAATGCTTTTTGTTTTTAGGATCTTTCGCTTTCATACATTTTAGCAAGTCTTCAGCAAGTTTTGTAAAAAAAGTTCCAATCAAGATTTGATAAAATAAAATATGTATAAATATTAAATCAATATTTCTTTTATAAATCTCAAACAATTTTGAGAAATTATATCTTGATTGTAATTGACTTTCTCAATAACATTTTATTTAACTTTAAAAGATGAATTTAAATGTTTTGACTAAAAACTTTCCATGTCTTCTATTTGAGACAAAAATTGCTATTGTAATCAATTTGAAGTTTGACTACATCCTTTGATATATACATCAATGTTCAACTTCATGATAAAGCATTTATTTCATTCAAAAAATATTCATTTTCCAACATAATATCCTTCCTTGACAATGCACTGAATTGAGTGGTAAATATTTATAGTATAGATCATTTATGATACAGGTAAATTTCTGAAGAAATTGAGCTAATAACTGTGTTGGATTACAAACTCATAGATCACATTTCACACACACACTCAGGGTGTTTTAAAAAGGATATTAATATATGCATGGGAGTTCCTTTATAATGTTAAATACTTAACCTGTTTACCATCTCTATCAACACATTATTGGAATGTTCTCTTGGTTGTCAGTTCTGATTTTCTAATAAAATTACTCCCATAGAAATATTAACATCTTTTTTTAATCACCTGGGGAAGATTCCAAGAATGTATTGAAAGGGATGGTGAACATGTGGAAACTGAAATTAAATGATGAAGGTACTTTCATAGGGGTGTAAAACATTTTTCAATCATATATATATTTATATATACAAAAACTTCGAAAATATATATCAAAGTTAAATAATTGTACTACTTCAGACAAGATGCATTCTGCCTCTGTCGTAGAATAATTCTTGATAAACAGAAATTATTTGACTCAAATTTGATAATTCATGAATATATAATCAAAAGCAATTACCCAATTTATTATAAACAAAGAAATAACTGTACAATCAACTTACAATGCCTCAATCTCAAAAGACATGGAAATGAAGTTTTGAAAGTGGACTTATAGTTGACTTCTTCAAAAGTGTAGTTAGTCACCATCAAATGACATTGAAATTGAAACGTTAACTATCAATTATAAGACCTCTGATCATACTATTCACTAATGAAGGAAAGGAAATTGTGATGACTGATTCAGTTCAAGTTTGGACAAGAGAAAAGTATCTTTATCAAATAAGAAGAGTGGGGGGAAAAATGAGCAGATGTCATAGACAGTAGGCAGAAGAAAGCCTTTTTGTAAAGCAGTCAACATTGAACTGAGATGGACAAAACTTTTGTGGTTTGGCACACACTTACATTTTAGGAATTATTCTGAATTTACTCAATTTTTGAGCAGCCGATGAAATATCGGTCTGGAAAACATTTAGCCAAAAGTTTTATTTGAGCCACTTACATGCAACTATAAAACAAGAGATTTTTAGTTAAAGATGTTCTACAGATTTGGATAACATTGAAAACATAATTTCAAAAAACAAAAAACCTACATCCAATCTGACATAAGGACCTCTCTCAATATTCAAGTTGGAATTCCATGTATGGTGAGGGCCCTCAAAAATTAAAAATTATAGGACTCATGAATCTTCTTGAATATATGTCATTTTGGATCATGAAATAAAGATGTGCTGACAACTTCCAACAAAAAATCTGGCTTTGTGTTTTGAAAATAGCCTGATAAGATCTTTTGTAAGAGAAGATAGTGAATCTTATAAATTCAATACCTGAAACAGTAAAAACTTAAAAATCTATTAATAGCAACTTAACTAAAATTATAAGTAATTATATGGCTCCTTTCAAAGTTAGGCAAACCAGACATGCAGAACACTGCTGGAGAAGTAGGGGTGAGCTCATAAGTTATGTACTCCTATGGACCCCTTCACATGGCTGAGCAAAAGCAGGGCGACCAGCTTGAACCTCCATACAGCAGCTCTGTGAGGATACAGGGTGTAGCCCCGAGGACCTACTGGAAGCGATGAACAATAGGGAGGGGTGGCGAGAGAGAATCAGGGATATCCATGCTGATGGTATGACAAAATGAGATGATATGGCTCCTTATTATTGCATGGATGTTATAAGGAGCAAGTCACGTGACAATTAAAGTTAATAAAGAGCCAATCATAATCCAATTGTTTTTCATCATTTCAGACACAAATAGAAATCAGTCATAAACACAATGAAAGGCATTTAAACTTGTCAGCAGTGTTATATGACCGAAAGAGATCTCTTCTAATTTATCGTACACACGAAATGATTGCAACTAGCACCCACGAGAGCACTCACTCGATGTTATCGGTGCTGAGGCTTTGTTGAAATGGAAAAAAAGGGTTTCTGCGCATCAGATCAGTGCGTAGCAAAATGTCAATGAAATTTGTCAAAAAATAAAAGTAATTAAAAGTAATTTTCAGCCAATTTGTGACCTTCCCAGTAAAAAACAAAGAAGACCCAATTTGATTCGATCAGAAGAGAAAAACCGATATAAAAGACAAATTTCTCGACAGTGGAGACAGATCTAAAGAAGGCAGATGATAGTCTGCTGACCAGAGCTCCAACTGAGAGAGAGGCGAAACTCGAAACCACAGTGACTTTCCTCTTTTCCTCTTTGAAGGAAGCGACTAACCCACAAACCCAGTAAATCACCAAACACCCCTCTCCTCTCCACACGAGTTACATCTGATTGACAGTGTGCGTGCCTGCACATACTTTTTAATTCCATATACACACGTTTTTACAAACCCAGATATTTGAACTTTTTACTTATTTGTTTCCAATACAATTGTTAAAATTTTTACGTGCCTTTGAGTTCTTTGTTTTTGCAACTGTGCTTATTTCTTTGCTTGCAACCGTATGCTGATATAACAGCAGAAAGTATTAGTTTTTTTCTACCTCTTTTTCTCTAACCCATTTATCTTAAGCTGGTACTGTGAGCAGTCAGTGACATGAACTTTCTACTTACCTGATAATTACTTCTGTACAAACACACAGCTACATGCAGACATGTCTGAGACTTTTAACAGAATTTTCAACACTTTAAGAACTCAATGCCTCATTCAAACATTGATGAACTGAATTTACAATCCAAATGAACAAAATATTTTCTTATTTGTGCCACATTCTTTTCAGAAATTAGAAAAAATATCTATGTTAAATAAATTTTAAGTTATCTTTTTAATTCAAATGTTCATTTAGATTTAATAGTATTTTAAAATCTTAAATTCTGAGAAACAAGAAAATAAACTCTCAACAGAGCAAAATAATTTAAATTAAATAGAATTGTTTTGCTCTAACAAAAAAAAGTTGCTCTTAGTGGTGTATTTAAAATGAGTTGATTATGAATAATAATGACTTCATAAAACTTAATCTTGTAAATAGATATATAATGATTAAAAAAATCAAATTCTAAAAACATCATTTTCATACAATATTTATATATATATATATATATATATCAAGTTATAAAGTTTTAGCTCTAATGAATCATCATCATGACTAGGAAAGATGATATCAAGTGACATTAAAACAACATTGGATTTTTTTAATGAACTACAAAACAAAACAAGGAATAAATTAAAAAAATCCATTAGTGATTTAACTGAAACTTTGATGTTGACTTCCTTTATCTTAAATTCTCCTTTGTTTTTTAACTTCTCTCTCTTTCTCCCTCTCTCTATAAAGTAAGTAAAAGTAAAGTTGGTGACTTTTGTCAAGAGTAAACTGAAGGTCCCTTTTCAATAGTTAGTAAGCCAAAGTGTGTATGGGGGGGTGCTACTCCTTTCCCTGGATGCTCCACTTGAGCCTTGATCAGTACCTTATAATCCCGAGTGTTAAACAAAGAGGTACCTAGTACCATGTTTTGAGTCTTTGGCATAACTCAATCAAGGATTAAACCCCTGGTGTCCAGGGACATTGGGAAACACTCTGCCAACTAGTACAATATATATATATATATATATATATATATATATATATATATATATATATATATAAAATCAAAAATTAAGTTTTGATAAGATTATATATAAAATTAGAGATGAAATTTTCTAGTCATATATATATATATATAAACTATGGTCATCTTATATCAATGAATAGTTCATAGTGGAATTAATATATAAATAATTAATTAATTATGGATTAATTATAAATAATGGGTGAGCAATAAACTAGCATTTCCAAACAACAATAATCCTTTTTTTCAACGTAAGAAGTTTTCTTGGAGCAAAAATGGTATAAATTTTCTAAATATAAAGGTGAGATAAAGAGTCCATATGATAATGACGTTTTTGCCCAAAGGGATACAAGAACTGTAACACCAATAGAGGAAATGTATAGACTGCAAGGTTGACTATGTTTGGTTGCATTTGAAGAGTATCTTGGTCTGGCTGTGAGCTTTTCAACCAACCATCATATGTTTGGAAAATATCTATTAACTATCAGCAATGTACCAATGACCTTTTTGTTGTACAAGTATAACAAATTGTTTGAAGACATGTACTTACCACCACCAAATGGTTGTTGTCATGGCAACTAGTTTTCTTTGATCAGACTGCATGTTTTTGACAGGAAGTGTATTTTTATATTGTTCCACAAATGTCGATGTGAATGAGTTAGTTTGAAAGCAGAAAAAATAAAAGAATAGTAAATTAAACTTACTATGTTGTGGATGTCTAAGCATGTTAATGTTTCTGGGAAAGAATGTTCACTCAGCCTTGCGAAGCTAAATGAATGAGTCTTGTGAAATTTGAGTAACCAGTTTTGAAAAGGTACAGACTCTTCTGTTATCTTTTGGCTACTTAAGTTTTTGGCAGAAACTAGGAGTTTGTATAAGTAGTGGATGGATTAGACCAGCCATTCACAAATTGGCCAATTGTTTTTGTGAAGGAAATCCAATGTAAAACTGACTTCTTAAATGTATATTCCACTATTACATTGTTAAGGATACTGGCAATAGTTATAAGATCTGGCATTAAGGTACATTTAAAAATGATTTTTCTTTGTCTACATAATCATAGCATTGGGCCGGTTGGTGGTAGAGCAGATAGTCAAGTCTCCACTCACCAAGGTTCAATATTAACAATAAACTAGCACTGAATAAATGGGAGGAAAGACAAAAATAACTCATTTACACAGAAACATTTAATGCATACATTATAAAAATACAAGAAGTATGGACAAGAGTACACAAACTTGGTCCAACAGATAAAATATGCACATATTGTTCTGTAAAAAAGCAGTATATGAAATGGTCGCAAAAATGGTAAAAAAGTTTTTGTTGAGATAGATGGCAGAAAAATTTTATGGTAAAGTCATACTGGATTTTCTGTATCATGGATGGGGAGGAGACATGTCTCTGCTGTCCAAAGAACAGAGGCAAAAAGGCAAGTTTTCACTGTCCAAAGAACAGAGGCAAAAAATACTGATGGATTCTGGGAATTGACACATCCACTTTTCATGCCCTACAATAACTTGTACAATTTACTTTTTTTTGGGTACTAGGTAAGAAAGTTTGAGAAAAGTCTATTATTTTCCTGCACTTTAGTAATAAAATAGACATAATACAAGCAAAATAGTGAATAGTGATCTTTCCAAATGAATCAAGCTAGGCTGAGTGAATATTCTTTTCTTAGGAAGATTAGTATGTTTGCACATAGATAACAAGAAAGTAAGTATAATTTAATATTCTTTTTTTATGCTTTCAACTTAGTTGTTCATATAGATGTCCATATTTGGACATTGTAAAAATATAATGCATCCTGTCTCCAAGTCAACTAAATTATAATGTATAAAGAATGCACTTTTCATCTCAGTCAAAAAATCTAAAGCTCTCATTTAACTTTTGTTAATTTATTACTATTGAATAAGATTTTCTGTTTTTGTTAATGCTTTGTTCATCATTTTTCTAATCACCTTAATATCAATTGAGGTGCCCATGGTGTAATGGTTATCGTCATAGGAAATGGACACGGTGACACGAGTTCAAATCCTGGATGAGACTGATTGGATTTCACATAGCACTAATACCCTTGGGAAAGGTATGAATCCAATTATTCTCCCTCCAGCTATGGGTAAATAGTAGGGCAGACTAGGTTCTTCAGCCTTGGTAAGGCAACTAGTCTAGGAGAAGGAAAACTCTGAATTCAAACCTGTGAAACTCCGCTTAAAAATTGACCTTGTGTCATATCCTGCCCGAGTGGAGGGGTTGGTAAATATCCAATATCAATTGATTCCTATTGTCTAGTCTAGCAGTCCTTGAAGGTCCATCTAAATTCTTTTTTGGTCCATGCAAGCAAAATAGTAAATTTAGGGTCCTTGATAGTATTTTAGTGAACAATGAAAAATTTTTTGCTTTAGATGTATTAATTACCAAAAATAATCAAGTTTCTTTCTCTATTGTTTAACAGTTAAACATTTGGTGACACTTGTTAGTGAAGTTAATGTTGTGTATATCTGTTTATAGGAGAATCTCATTGAATTGCTGAGTGATATATTTCAAGCAAGATTCCAAAATGGAAAACATAACATTGGGACTAATACCCTTGGGAAAAATAAGAACCCTATTATTCTCAGCTGTGGGTTAAATAGCACCTTTACTCTTATTCTAGAAGGATAGTTTTGACATTAAATAACTCAAGAAGGTTGATATGCCATTAAAAAAAAAAAGAAACCAAACTAAGAATACAATATGGGAGTCCACCAGAGTAAAATAGAAATCAATGATGAGCATAGGTAAAAAAACATTGAATCATTGGTGTAGTCACTGTTTTCTGATAAAAGCCTTGCACAATATAAAGACTTTGGTTTTGCTTGCTTAATTTTACTTAGAAATAATGTAAGTTTGTCTCTTTCTCTCTCTCTGAATTGCAATTCAATTCTTATGGGGTTTAACAAGACAAGTTGGAGTCATTAACTATTAATTCCAGTTAATTTGATGTGTGGCTTCTGTCTAATATTTTTGTTTGTTTTTTTGTGAAGACTTTTTGTTTACACTTGAAAGATGTGAAAGTTCATAAAACTTTTAAAATGCTAAAAGTTAATTACTCAAAATTAAACTCATTGCAAAAGTCTGAAAAAAGGTAAAAAAAAATTAGTTTGACTAATTCTGACTAAAGGAGTTTAAGGAAAAAATTCTTCTATCACTCACAAATACCAACACTCCCAAACAATTTTGCAATAAAAAGTTAATTTTGTTCTAAACTGAAGTTAATAGGAATTCTTCTAAGCTTTAGCAGTATTAGTACTACTGTATAGCTGCACCAGTTGGACACTAATGTAGATGGGAACTACGCAAGTGTGTTGTGTGCTTTGAATAAAACCTGGAAGCAGCAATAAGGATGACTTCATAAGTGACATTCTTCAATGGACTCCGACACAGAGACACAACAGTGTTGGCTGACCAGCAAAAACTAAGGTTCATCTGCTGTGTGTGGACACTGGATGCTATCTAGAGTCCATGCTGTTAACATGCCTTGATGATGGTTTTATCCAAACAAAATGAATATTGTTAGGTATTATCTATTACCAAATTCTTTTGTACTGAAACTGTTAGGAATAATCTTAAGTTTGATTTGAAAATATACTTACCATATTGAGTCTTGCTTTGGGGCTATATTTATTCCTGGACTGCTACACATTCATATTTTTGGCTGCAGTTTCAATGCTGTAGAGTTTTGTGATAAATAATACTTAATATAATAATACTATGTTTGGTTTAGACAGCCCAGTTGGCTGGGGCTGTAGAATACACCTATTACATCTCTGCAAGTATCGTAGATATGACACCAAACCATCTGATGGTGATGATCCAGCCCTGGAGTTTGTGGGAATATGAAGTACCTCTTCATTGCCATTGCTCCGAGGTCCACTCTGATCTGGAGTGGTATCACCTGATAGGGCCCTATCTATGGGTCAAATAGAACTGTTTGACATTTAAACTGTGTGCAAACAAATGACTTATGCTAAATTGAAATGTTAGAAATAGAACTCTTTGACTCTTGAACTGTGCATAAACAAATGACTGAAGTTTAATTAAAGTGAATGCAAACAAATGATTGATATTGAATAAAATTATTGGTGTTCAAATATTTGGAACTATTTAACTGTGTGCAAACAATAGTACTACTTGTGAGCTAACAAATTAAGTCTGACTTATTCAAAAATAAGATTACCTATAAACTATTGACTTACAAATCATATGTATAACCATTTAACCGTATGCAAGCAAATGAACTCAAGCTTGTTAAAAAATGTCTACAAACTATGTATTTACAAATCATACATAATATGGATAAAGAGGATTTGGGATTAAATAACCAACAATGGTTGATATGCCATAAAACCTGACTGAACTAAATTTTCGTTTGGAAGGAAATGAACTTTGTATATAAAAAAAGTTCTTCAGGAAAATATGGACAAGACTAACATTTTAGATATCAAATTATGTTCAAATGACAGATCTTTTGAATTCTCAAAAGAAAAAGTAAATAACTTTTTGTAAAGGTTCTATTTAAAAGGGGAGATAATTTTAAAAAGTTCATTATTTCCTGTCTTTGAAATAGAGGCTCAAATGGTGTTGTTTATTAAAGGAAGTTATTAGTAGGTGGACTAATTTTCATGTGTTTGGTTTAAAATCTTTTTTTACTAATGCCTTTGTGATTTTAAATATATCCTTAAAAATGAAATATGCATATTTTGAATTGAAATTGTAAGACCATTTAAAATTTTCCCAACTTGCTCGCAAGAGTGAATTTTTTTCTGTAGAAAGGGTTAATGTGTGTCAGCCACATTTTGAAGCATGAAAAGAAGGGGAGAAAAAAGAAAAAGATAAAAAGAACATTTTCTGAGCTTACCTTTTCAAAATTCCACTGGACAACCTTCTGCTAAATGTTTGTTGAAGGCCAAATGTTTTTTGCCATTTTTCTTTTCTTTTTTTCAGTATGCGTATGACCAAAATGTTGTGTGTATATCAGTGTACAAATGTCATTTCATGACATATGAAAGAAGCTGATAATTTTTTTTGTTTTATATGACAAATACAACTTTTTGAAAACTAACGACATTTTTATTCATCTATGGAATCCTAAAAATACATTGGCATAAATCTTACTATTGCCAACTCTAAGATGCTACAATTGAAATTTTTGAATTGAAAAATACTACATTTAAAGTTAACAAATATTTTATCATGTAGTTTAGAATTAAGAAAATAACTAGAAGGAAAAACTGCATTAAAAAAAAAATCAGTTTTTACTCTTGTGAATTAAATGCTTTTAAAATGTAACCCTTTGAACCCTTAATGTTGAGGCTCTCCCTGCACCTGAATTCACTAAAACAAGCACACAACACAAACGAACTTAGCACAGACATCCATCATTCCATTAAAAGAGTAGCTGTAAAAGATTCCCTTTAATTACAAGTATCTAATGGAGATCCTGGATTGGGCTTATGTTATATAGTAAAATAGTACTTGGCTTGAAATATTGGGCTTATGGGTTCAAAAGATTAAGATCATTAGCATTTAAAACAATTATTAGAGCTTGAAAATGCTTAATGAATTGGAAATAATGAACTAAAAATTTGATAAGAACCTGAAAGTTTAGTTTATTCTATAATGCTAATGTCAGTATAATTATTTTGATTGTTTTTAAACTGGAATAGAATATCTGAAGTGAGAGTCAAAGAGATGCTGTGCACCTTCCTCATAATTGACACTTTATAGTGAATAAGTCACTGTTTTATCCTGTTATGTTAAATTGAATCAAAGCTATGATTGATGCTTCTTGGTATTATTCAAGTAATAATCATAAATACTTTGTCCATTGAACATAACTTTAAAAAGATTGTAAGGAGCAAATAAACAACTGTTAAACAAGGAAAAACCCCAATACTTCAATGTTTATTCTCATTGTCTTCAGAACATTTCAATATTAAACCTTAATGATCTTTAGATTATGTGAATTAATATCAAATCATTTATTCCAGGTGAAATGGGTTCACTAGTCTGAATGTGAGCAACCAGTATAAAAAAAAAAAAAAAAAAAAAAAAGGAAATTCTGAATTCAAAATCAATAGTTGGAATTCCTAAGGAAAGCTGACACTGTCGAGAACCTTGTTCTGGCAGTTGTTGTGACATCATGGTAGGCAAACTTTTTGGCCTTAGGTGTTTCCTTGGATAGTAGTGGGAAGAAAAAAGACTGCACAGGTTACTTTCAGTTTTACAAATAGCCTTGCCAAGATTTAGGAGCAGATCCATGGTATTGTAAAAAAAAAAAAAAGCACCCTCATCTGTTATTCTTCATCCATGAGTACAGCGGTCTCAAATACATGACTTATGAGTCACTAATTGATGATCCATGGTGGAACCATTTTGTAACCAATATTTTATCAAAACTTGGGGATTTAATTAAAAGTTAGTTTTTATATCTTTCTTATTTCCTCTAGACAATTTGTAAGAAAGTAAAGTTGGCGACCTTAGTTGAGGATGACCCTGAAGGCTCCCTTTTCAAAAGCTACTACATCGAGGTGTAGGGGAGGGTGCTACTCCATTCTCTAGATTGCTCCACTTTACCCTTGATCCTTACCTTATAGTGCTGAGTGCTAAGCAAGGTAGCATCAAGTGGTATTTTTGAGTCTTTGGTATGACTCGACCTGGGATTGAGCCCAGGTCTCCTGGACCATTGGTGAACACTCTACTCATTAGGCCAATGGCCCAGTACTAGTTCATATATTCCCACACATTCATGATCCACTCATGGCATAATGGTTATCATTGTAGGAAATGGATGAGGTGATCTGAGATGAAATTCTGAATGAGGCTGCTTGCATTTTGTATAGTGCTAAGACTCTTGGGAAAGGTATGAATTGAACTATTTTCTCCAGATATGGGTAAATAGTAGGATAGACAGACTTTTTATCCTTGGGATGGTAACTGATCTTGAAGAAAGAAAACTGAATTCACATCAGTTGTACTCTGCCTAAAAACATAGTGTCACATCCCATTTGTGACAAGAAAGGGGAGTTTAGATGAATTTATACTCCCAGGCATTTACTGTCACATCTACATTGATTTTTAGGAATAGAGTCCCGATATTGTATCTATTTGTATTGTAATTGAGCACTTTAACTGGGTGAAATTGCAGACCTTCTCTCTCCATTTCCTTTTGAGCTGTTTTGCTCTTCCTCAGGACATGGTGAACCTATAGAGTCCTGACTTAATGGTCACTGATAAGTATTTTTTTCAGAGTTTATTTCATCATTTATGTCACCATTTATTTGCACTAAGTAAAATAAATGGCAAGAATTGTTCAAGTTACTCAACTCATTCATTTTGTTGTGGGAGGAGTCCTCATTGTGTTATGGCTAAAGGTTTGGTCTGCAGCTTTGAAGTGAGTGAGTTCAAACTCCAGTCATGCTATTATGTTCACTTTCAGACAAATACCCTTGGGAAAGGTATGAACCCCCTTTTCTCCCCAGATGTGGGTTGAATATTATTACTGCCATTTTTCTACAAGGATAGCTTTAGTATCCTATGGAGGTTGATATGCCATTAAACAAAGAAACCAAACCATTTTGTTGCTTTCATTGTTACCACAATATGTTAGTTCATCACTAGTGAAACCACCTTCAGCAATGATAGTATGTCAATGAAGTTCATGGAGAGATAACCAGAGGAAATACAACTTACCATCTTAAATTTTTACAAACATATTTTTAGAAATTAAACAAAGAAAAAATCAATTACAATTATTTTGCAATATACTTTTGATATACAGTACCTCCTGTAAATAAGTACACTTTGAACAATTGTTAATAAAGAATTAATATTCCATGATTCTATTATTTCTAGTCGAACACTCAACAATTAAAATTTATATTATTGCATATCTATTTGCAAACGTATAGCATTGAAACTCTGTAATCAAAAGTATTAGTGTCATACAACCTTTATATATTCATTTTTGGTTACAGAGATGTTGCAATTTTACTTGTGGTTACAATTTTAATGCTGTAGAGTTTGCGATTAAATGATATCTAAACTACCTATGAGATTGTTTAATGTTCCACAAGGAATAATAAAATCCTGTTATTTTTTAGTTTAGAAGTATATTAATTCTTTATAAAAAAACTTGTGGATGTATTTATTTATAGGCAATACTGCAAGAAAATTTTATAGATATCCTTTTAATGTTTTATTCGGTATAATAAGTCAAATATTTTCACAGCTTGTTCATAAATGATCAATTGAATTTTCACATACCAGAGACAATACCTTAATTCTTGAAAAATACATACTTTGCATGTTATATAAAATATCTGTGACACCCTGAACTATTTTGGAGGTGAAGTTGTTGGAACAACCTCCAATGATTTTGTGACATTTTTGTATTTTATTATCTCCCCTCGGGATAAATCTATACAATGTCCCATGTCTTACCTGAAGACATGAAAAGAGTACCAAATCCTCCCCTAACAAATGATCATAGTGCTGTATCTCTACTTGTTGAGAACATCAACATACCATGTTATGTACTAAATGATAACATTGCCAAGGAAAAACAGATAATACACTTTAATTCCACTTAAAAGACTGGATAGAAGAGATCTGATCATTTATTTTCAATGATATTGACGTGATAATTCCTCTTTATTAATTGATTTTTATATTGCTTTTTTGAAACACTGAAATTAGCTTCATTGTTGTTTGATTCAAATTTTTTACTGAGAAAATTAAGTTTAATATGCTTGTATCAGTGTTTGCTAGTAATTAATTTCACCAACAGTTGTTAGAAAGCAGTGATTATTGTTATTATTGTTTTCATATTAATAGGCATAACACAAGTTATATTGTTAGATGAACAATAATTTGAATTTTTTGCTTGTCCAGACCAAAAACTAACATTTATAATTTTAATGTAAAGAGATCTAAAAATAAAGAAAAATTGAGTTGAATTTTCTTTTTCTGATGGAAAAGTCAATTTATGGTACTTGTATGTGGTCAAATTTTAACAGTAATTTGATCTTTGGGAATCAAAACATTTCAAGATAGTCAGTCTTGTATATCATTTAAATCATGTTTTTATACCAATCACAGAGTTTTTTTGTAGCTTTGTCAAAAGAAGGAATGAATTCAGTAAAAAGTTTGGGAAAAAATTATCAATATAGATCATAGCTATTAGGGATATTTTTGTTTGTCTCAATCAGAATTTCATCACCAGTGGGAATTGTTTTAAGTTTATTTCATTAGTCTACACTTGGGTTAAGGTTTTTGTATTTATGGTACAAGCTAATGAAAAAGGAAAAAGCTTTCTGAGACATTTTGGTAAGAAAAAGAAAATACAACATAATCTTTTATAAATTTTAAAAATCATTATTAGGCTTTTGTATTTTAAAATTTGATGGTAACTTTTGGTAGAATGAAAGAAAAAGACCCCAATAATTACATCTATGAAGAATAGATGAGAAAAGAGCCTTTTTTTCTTTTCCTTTTTACTTAAGACTATTGAGTTGCTTTTCAAAATGTAGAACTGAGGTGCCTTAGTGTAAGACACCCAACACAAAGAGAAATATGCTGACTTGGATTTAATTGGAAGATGACTGCTCTTGTTTTTTGTGTTTTTGGTCATTGAAACATGAAAATGTTTACTGAAGATGAGATTTGAAAGAGCTGAAATGTTTGTGAGTGGAAAAAGGCTGGTAGGGAGAAAAAGGAAAGGAATGATTGCAAAGTCAATCATAATTGCTTCGCTGAAAATTTTACTGATAAGAATAACAAAAAATTTAGCCAGAAGATTGTTTAGACTGTATGACCTCATCCGAGATAAAAATTACTTATACACACATACATATATTAAAATTAATGTTAAAAGCATTTTGTAAAGTCTTTACAGTGCTCGATGCACAAAAATTCAGCAATATCACAATATATTTCAAGTATAAAATTATAAAATTGGTTAAAAACTCACAACTCAGAGTTTCATGTTGTGGATCCTCAGGGGAATTAGTATTCAACACAATAATGCCAAAGTTTGAGTTGTGAGTTTTTATTGTTTATTTATTTCATTTTATACTTGGGATATATTGTAGGACTAATAAGTATATAATATATAGGGCAGCCTAAAAGCCATGACATGTGTACTATACATTTAAAAAAAAATGTCAAGCAGTAGCAGTATTTTCTATAGCTTTAATAAGCAGAAATTAGCAGTAATAAATTAGTACAAAATTGTTTTTTATTGCTAAAGATTACAAGGATTGTTGAGGATTTTAGCAAGATGGATTCAGATTTATTTGCTAGTTTATATTGTCTGTCAGAGTGATCTGTCAAGTTTGAAATGCAAATAAAAAAAAATGTGGACAACATAGATTCTATTCAAAATTTAGTTTTACGATAAGCACTATTTTGTTGAGTTATTATCATTGTTTTTGTAGCAGAATGCCCTCATGTTATACTTTGTTTTAAAGATTATATGTGAAGAGTTTATGTTTAAGAGAGGAAATAAAATAAAGCAAGCTTGCAAAAAAGAAAATGGCTGACATGTTGGGCTAAGAAAATATAATTTCAAAGTACATAACCAGTCATAAATAAAATAAGCAAATGACTGAAACTTACTCTTGTTTGGATGAGGAATGTAAGTATTACTTTCCTATATACTTTTTTTGTACATTACCATAGATATTTCATCACTGTGCTATTCTGGACAAGAACTGATTTATAATAGTTATTAAGAGACTTAGTTTAGTTTTAGCATTAAACCACATGAAACACTGAGTGAGGATTAAATTCAATACTCAGAAGTAATAATTTGTAAGACTAGCTTGCTAACTATGACCCCATATTGAAGCTTTTATATGATCGATTCTGTATGACAGAAAAACATTGCTTTTTGTAATGTGTTCTAACTTGAGGATATTTTGTTTTGATATGACTGACAATTTGACAGATGGGGAACTGTAAAAGTTTCATTTCTCTTGGAACAGAAAAAAGTTTATTGTTGTAAACAGTAATAATATACATGAGTTAGTGAATACAAGCGACCATTTGTGTTCGTATATTCCAAAAACTGTCCAGAGAATTTGATATGAAAAGAGAGAAACAGTCAATTTTTGGAGGAGTATAATAAATATTTTTAGTATACTAACAAATGTTTCATAACGTATCATTGATGTAGACTCTCTAAGTGCTATACTGACCAACTTATATTTAAATTGCTTTTGTCCATGATTTGTCTGTCTGTGACTACATTGTCTTGAAAAATGATTGTCATAAAGTTTGTTTTTCACCAGATTGTCAAAATGAATAGATTTTTGTAGTTCTCTTTCATATACTAACCATCAATATGAATACACTCCTATGCAAAATTATATACAATGAGTATATTTTCAAATGAAACTTGATTTATTTTTAAATTATAATGTTTTAATGCTGTAGAATTGGATAATAAATAATATCATTTTGGATTATATAATGTTCCATGAGAAATATCTTTGGTTGAGAAAAGAATTTGACTTTTTATAAAGAAATTGTAAAGGATTTTCTTTCATTTTTTTTCTCATTGAAAAAACCATATTTATAATATTTTCTTCTTTTCTAAAATTTTGGATACCAGAATAAAAAATAAATGTGACCAACTTAAAACTTTAACTGTCAAAGAATTTGATGTTTAAATTTAATTTCTTATGAGAAAGAAATATTGAGTTTCGGACCTTGTTAAATGAGATTCCACTTTTTATTTATCCATTTATTTATTTATTTTTTTTCAGACTCCAAAGGAAAAGTTTTCAAATATTAGAGTTTCATCTATAACTTAAGAAATAGTTTAGAAATCTGAACCCCTTCTTTGTATACTAAATGTCTACCAACTTTTGTTAACATATTTTGGCTGATCTATTCTTCAGCCTTCATTTGGAGTTAGAGGCTGAAAAAAATTCCCCTCCCAGCTTTATTTATTTATTTTCTATTTGAGGGGTAGAGGATGCCATTTCTTTTTTTTTTTTAATTTTAATTTTTGTTTTTCAAAATTCACCCTGGAGTTGACTAACAGTAACCTGGGGCCCCTGAGGTAAAATTGCTTTTAAATCTCCATGTCTCAAAAATATAGTCAGCTCTATTGGGATGTTTGTTTCCTTCATTAGAGAATAATGTCATGAACACACCTATCTGATGATATCAGTAAAACAGAAGAAGTCAATAGTGTTGAAACATTCTAGCACTAATGCATTGATTGATTTGAGGCAGTTTGAAAAAATGGACATTTTGCTTCTTTAGGCTCTTGGGCATTGCTCAATTACCTGACTGCTCTGATTTTATCTGATGATGGCTGGAGAATGTATGAAATGCAATATATTGTTCGGAGTATCAAGTAAATGTTGTGGCTGAAGATAATTACACACTGGGGACATGTCTGTCAGCAATCTGCTGATTGCATTCTTTATTCTAAGAAATGTGAGTTTTTGTTAGGTGAGGATAACTTTGCATTAGAAGATAATCCCTGTAATTATCAAGCTTCAATGTCAATAGATTTAACGCAAGAAAATGGTTTTAAGCTAGCAAAGGAAAGAAGTAGAAGATACCCCGCACAAACTATTCTGCATCAGACTATGTTGATGACATAGCGCTTCTAGCAAATTCACCCTCCCAAGCCGAATCCCTACTACATAGCCTGGAATGAGCAGCAGGTGGCATAGGCCTCCATGTCAATGCAGACAAGACAGAATACATGTGCTTTAATCAAAGAGGCCACATCTCTACACTAAAGGATGGTCCTCTGAGATGAGTAAACAAGTTCGCCTACTTCGGAAGCAGCATCTCATCAACCGAGAATGATATCAATGCACAACTAGCAAATGTATGGATAGCTATTGATAGGCTCTCAGTCATATCGAAGTCAGACCTGAGCAATAAAATTAAACACAGTTTTTTCCAAGCAGCAGTCATGTCAATACTGCTATGTGGATGTACCACATGTACACTAACAAAATATATGGAGAAAAAGCTTGATGGCAATTACACAAGAATGATGCGAGCCATATTGAACAATTCCTGGAGGCAACACTCTACAAAACAGCATCTGTACGGCCACCTACTACCCACCACAAAAACTATCCAAATTAGATAAACCAGACATGCAGGACACTGCTGGAGAAGTAAGGACGAACTCATAAGTGATGTACTCCTGTGGACCCCTGCACATGGATGACCAGCTAAAACCTATATACAACAGCTCTGTGCCAATACAGGATGAAGCCCTGAAGACCTCCTGGGAGCGATGGACGGTCAGGCAGATCTGTGCTAGCAGCATGACATGATGATGGTTCATGTATGGATCAACACTTCTGCCTACTATTAGAGTTTAGTATCTGTGCACTGTGCCAAGGATGAGCCTGACTTCCAGGCACTTCTGCCTTAGACCAGAGTGTAGTTAGAATCTGTATCCATAGAAATCCCAGATTCAAAAAGAAAAAAACTACAAAGCCCAGGTGGTCAGGATTGTAGAATATGCTGACTGCATCTCTGTATAGGGGTAAGACCTCCTCCTCAACAAGTGTCCTGGATATGACACCAAACCAATTGATGGAGAGACTCCAGTTCTGGAGCTTTGGAGAATGTGGGGTACCTCTTAATTGCCATTACTTTTTGGTCCACTTAGACCTGGAGAGCTAGTAACTGTTAGAGTTCTATCTATTGATCAAATAGAAATATCTAATAATTTTCTATACTTGAAACAATTTGATGATTCTGAGTAAACAAATGACTAACAGTGAACAGAGTTACAAATATTAGATAGCATTACTTGAAACCAATTAACTGTTCACAAACGAATGAGCTCTGACTTGTTTAAAAAGTGTTACTGACAAATTATTTGTTTATTAATCATATTTAATGTATATGTATAAACTGGATTTGGTATTAAATAACTGACAAGGGTTGATATACCACAAAAACACAAGCAACATTCAAAATTATTTGATACAAAACATGTTGATGGAAAGTTATTTGGAAGAGTATAACATTTTGTACATTATAAAATAAAATAAATGTTTGTGTGTGTGTATGTATATATATATATATATATATATACATACACACACATATGTGAGTTTAATCTTTTCTTTGTAAAAATTGTATTAGATTATAGACATAGATACATTTTTATCCAAAGCAAAAGAGCTTGATAGAAGTGATAATTTGATCCAAGTCCAGGCATGCAGATCCTACCAAGGTTAGGAGAGGGATGATGAAGAATCAAACAAGAAAAGTCACATTGCTCATTTTGTGTTTGAATTTTGAAGCATTAAATTAAATAGTCAATATAAATTCATTCAGTAATCATAAAGAAACTAGACTTAGTTTAGGATTGAGGCTACAGTCACAAACAAAGTAATCTTCTAACCAATTATCCAGTTGTTGTTCATTTAAGAGCAGCAGGGGAATGATATTGAAGAGATCAGTAAGGGTATACAACAGTATTCCATTGCTGGTATACTGTTGTATACCAGTAATAGTATAAAACAGTATTCCATTCCAAGTATACAGTTGTATCTCAGGAATAGTATAACAATGATGCTGGTGAGATCAGTAATGGTATACAAAAATAGTTTAGTGAATACAACAAAATTACTTAAACAATTAATGGCTGGTCACTTTTGAAGGAAAAAAGATTAAAAAAAAGAATGTCAAGAAACAAGTGTAATAAAAAATGTTATAGTAATAATGAAAAAATGATGATAATAATAATTAAAGGAGGAGAAAAAAAAGGGCATTCATAAGTCACACAAAACACGACCAAACCTGGTACAGACGACGGACAAGCAGCACAGTTCATTTCGGGCTGTTGTGTTGGAGAAAGAAGTGCTGTGACAGTAGAGAAAGGATACCATCATAAGTTTCAGTACTTGCATGTGGGTGAAGAATTTAATGGTAATGAAAAGATAGTACTGTAGTGATTATCACAGTAAATGAATAAGAGCAACAAGTTGTTTGTGGTGATTGGTGGTAGCAGTGATAACTGAATTTCGCTGAAAGGCAGAGTTGTGCTATGAGTGCAAAGAGATAAAGAGAGAGAGAAAAAACAATTAAGTACAACATCTACAGAGTAAGCATCAAGGCTAATTAAGAATTTGACAGCTTTGTTATTTGCACAAATTTGTTTCGGTTATAATCATCTGTTTCAAGACAGCATGCATTTTTATGTCATGTTGATTAATGACAAACTGATGTTAATGAAGATGATAAAAACATGACAATATTGTGGTTAGGTTTCTCATCATTACTAAGACTGGCTATTACTATATTAACCCATTGTACCTCATTTCATGTAGTGATGAATATTTCTCAAGAAATGTTCTCAAATAATATGTTGATAGATAACTATTCATTATTTTATAATAATAGAAAACTAAGATTCAGAAATCAATCATGATGATCTGTAAAGTCATAAGATAATCAGATCTTTAAAAAAAAAGTTATATGAATTAGATGAATCTATAATAATAAAATACAGAGTGGCACAAAAGTCGGTTAGCATTTTAAAAATTAAACAATTTATGAATTTAAAAAAAAAGTTAAGAAATTTTTCTTTTAATTATATTTTGTCTCTTGGAAGTTACTTGGAACTAATTGTAGAATTGTCAATATCTGTCAAAAAAAAAAAAAAAGGAAAAAAATCAGGACACCATCAGTGGATATGATGTACAACAAGTAGTAGTAGTAATTGTAGAATATAATATCCTTCAAATTCCCTTTAATTACAGCTTCATAGTAATTAATTTTTAAAATGGTTAATGATTTTTGTTCTCCCTGTATATTCTTTGATCATTTTCTCTTCTGTATTTTTTTTTTTTTTTTTTTTTTAGCTGCATGCAAGAAAACTAACAAATCAAACTTTCTTTAGGCACAATGAGTTAATCATAGTTATTTACTAAGCTTAGTTTAGTTGTGACACAAGGCCAGAAGTATAGAGCATCCAGTAGAACCAAATTCAGGAGTAATAGTCTGCAAGCCTCGCTTGCTAACCATTGCAGCGCATAGAGTACCCATAATGAGTTAATGATCATTATGCAAAATAAGAATTCAAAAAGTAATCTTAAATATAGAAATGAAAGGAAAATGACTGTATTTTTGAGATTCAGTGTCTTCAACTTTGTATAAGCAAACTTTTTCTGAGCTGTTCTTGTATATTTGGGTATTTGTTGGCATAATATGATGTACTCTTCCCACCCATATTAAAAATACCTAGAAAATATCTGAGTTTCATATACAAAAATTCAGCTACCCTGCAGATTGTTTCCTCCGACACCACTGATGACTAGTAATAATATTGTAATACCAAATGCAAAGGCATCAATTATAATAGGAATTGTCTCTTAATTCTGCACCTGACCAATAATTTTGAAATAAAGTCATAAATTGATAAATTACAAAGGATCATATTGTCAGAGTTTTTAGATGAGTTAGGTTATTATACACTAAGTATATATATATATATATATATATATATATTTCTTTTAAAATTATTTTTAGTCCAGTTAAACCGGAGTTGGGAGTAATTCCATCATGACAAGAAGGTATTCAAGCATGAATATTTAAAATTTTCCTGGTAAAGAGCTCAATGTACCAATAATACAGAGCAATAAATTCTTTAAGAAAAACAACGAAACCGGTCACTATGTGACCGGTTTCATTGTTTTTCTTAAAGTGTATATATATATATATATAGTTTATACAAGTTTTTATATATATATATATATATATATATATATATATATATATATATGAATAGAGAGAAAGAGAGAGTTTATACAAGTTTATATATATAATCTAAGTTTATATATAGATATCATCTAAGTTTATTAGCTAGAGGTGCTTGTGGTGTCATGGTTGTTGTTATAGGAAGTGGACATGGTGACCTAAGTTCAAAACCTGGGCGAGGCTATTTGTATTTGACAGTGCAAATACACTTGGGAAAGGTATGCATCCTGTTCTCTGTTGAGCTATGGATACATAGTAGAGCAGACTAGACTCCTTAACCTTGGTATGGCAACCAGTCTAGGAGAAGGAAAACTCTAAATTCAAACCTGTTTAACTCCCCATAAAAAAACTGACCTGGCATTGCATCCTCCTAGTGGCAGAGGGATTGGGTAAACACATACATTAAGCTTACTTGTTTTTGCGATGTTTTGACTGGTTCATTCTCTGATTTTCATCTGATGAAAAATTGTCAGGTATCAATGAATTTATTAGCATCGTGTTACATGTTGGATATCCACCAATGATAGTTATTGGTTATTGGTCTTGTAACCTGGTTTGGTTGTAGGGGTACTGTTCATCTAGTATGTTTTGAGCTAGAATAAGCTAGTGGAGCCCATTCCTCTCCAGATCAATGATGGTAAATTTTTCTTTTTCTTACTTGAATAATACTTATTGTTATGGTACCTACCTTACAGACTATAATGAACTCTTCCTATTACTATGAATACCTGGAGAATATTCATCTCAGTGTTAAGTTAACTCCAGCCTAACACTTGGGAAGTCAGACTGACGTTCAACACTCTTTTACCTATGCTGTATATTTACCAACCTTTACCTAGTTTGGTTTAAAGGTCTTGGGTTTCTTGGAGTACCTTCAATCCCTAAGTGGTCACCTGCCTAAGAACTGAACCAACTCATCACTGCTTAACTTTAGTCATCTGACAGGAATTGGTGTTTTCAGCATGACTTGATTGTAAGTCTTGTTGTTTATAATGTTTTCATAATCTTGTTCATGAAATAATAAGCTTTGATTAGTCCAGGCCACAGGTTGCTTCTAATATCTGTTGTTCTAAAGTGGTTACTCATCAAAGAACTGAACAGGCTTAGTATTGCTTAACTTCAGTGATCTGATGGGAACCACTGCTCAGCAGGACCTGACTATAAATCAAATTTTTTTAACTTATTGAAATATTTTTGTATTTAAATTTTTAAAAAAGATTTTTGCAATCTCACTAATATTGTTAGGCAATAGTTTAGATTGAGTTGCATCTTTATTTTCATTGTTTTTATCATTTCTTGGCCATTTCATCCTCATGTTTTTCATGGGTGTCTCCTAAGACAAAGGTGTAGTCCAAAAGAATCAGTATGTTATAATAATACTCTACAACATACTTAAAGTGCTTTAAATACATTGTAATACACTTGAAATACTTTATGATAGACTTCATGTAGTTAATAATAAACTTCAAATGCTTTATATTAATACTTAACCTAAAACTTGATGCAGCAATTTACAGTGTAATGGTTTTAAAATTCTATTGAATAATTACGTTGTCATTCATTAAACTTAGCTTAGTTGGCACAAAGCCAGAAGTGTGGTGCACCCAGTGAGAATTGAACTCACTAACAATGGCTAACTAGCTATTACACCATGTGAATCACTGAAGGATAGTTGTTATTTACTAAGCTTGGATTAGTCTGCCACAGAAAACTTTAAATATATTTAAGTATCCAGTGGATATTTAGGACCATTTTAAACTGTACGCTTATCTTAGTCACGTTTAGATTGTTTATAAGAACAAATAACATCACACGTGAAACAACATATCTTCTGAAAGAGTCAGAACACTACCAATGAAAAAGTCGTCAATGTATTCAATTATGACAGGAGTGTGCAGTCATTTACTGAGAGCTGACATGATGTCCATATTTATCTTTGTGCAAGATATTTTTTTAGTTGTTTAATTTATATGGGCAAGCCTAAATTTAATACAAGACCATGTTTTGAGAGTACCCAGTAAAGAGTGAATTCATACTTGAATTTTTTTAAGACTAGCAGGCTTTTTTATTAGATGATCAGTATTAACTTATGCAGAATATAGCATAAATCTATATGAGTGAGAAAAACCAGAAAGAATTGAAGTCAGTGGAGTTATATTTGTCTGCCATTGCTTCGTGGTAAGGTGATCTTTGGACATTTACTAAGTTTAGCTTTGTCCTATATTAGTTTTTAACAGTAAGTCACACACTGCAGTAGTAAGGTTCTGTAATACTAATTGTAACCCTTGCCCAGTCGGCTGGGACTGTAGAATACACCGACTGCACCTTTGCAGAGGGGTAAGCCCCCTTCCTATGAGAGTCCTGGATATGACATTAAACAATCTGATGGTGAGGTTCCAGTGATGTTGGAGCTTTGGGGAATGCAGAGTACCCTTCATTGCCATTGCTTCCAGGTCCACTTTGGCCTGGAATGGTAGCACCTGATAGGGTCCTATCTACTGGTTAAATAGAGCTAACTACGTACTTATGCTTAACTGAATTGTTTGAATAAACTGAATAGCTTGAAATAGAAATGTTTTTGACAACTAAAGTGTACTTACATACATTTAAACTGCGTGTTTATGCTAAACTGAATTGTTTGAAATAGAACTGTTTTTGACATTGAAACTCTACTTTCACTAAACTGAATTGTTTAATATAGAACTGTTTTGACATTTAACTGTGAGTAAACAAAATCTGTACTTAGACTAAACTGAATTAGCTGAATTAGAATTGTTTAAATAAACTGAATAGCTTGCAATAGAAATGTTTTTGACAATTAAACTGTGTACTCATGCTAAACTGAATTGTTTGAAATAGAAATGATTATTTGCATAAAAATGGATTTGGTGTTAAATAACCTACAAAGGTTGATATGCCATAGAAAACCCAACCAACCAACTAATTGTAACCCCTGAAAAGCTGCCATAATAAGTTTTAATAATGCATCTTGTTTTGTTCAAAGCTTAAATAAGCTTTCAATATGTTTTCATAAGAGTTACTCTTTTTAACTTTTCTTCTAAAAGCAAGAATTCATCTCTTCCATCAATATGGATAAATTGTAGGGCAGACTGCTCTATAGTTTTACAGGTAAGCAAGCTGGTCTAGGAGAACTGAATTCAAACCAGATGTGCTCTACTGAATAGTTGACTCTGAGTCTAGAGGGGTTGGGTAAATACAAATCTTGCATCTAAAAATACAGTCACTTGTTTCTCTTTGAGGATAGATAGATATTTTATAGCTTTTAAAATTCATAACTTTTTTTTTGGCTAGTTGTTTTTTCATCTTATTCCTGTTGCTTGTTTGATTGCAATGCTGAGATGATTTTTAGATTCTTTTGGAACCTTTTAAGCAATCAACATGGATAAGAATCTTTTAATCCATATTGCTTGATTTATGGTAATTGAATGTAAAAATCACTTGAGCGTTGTAATATGAAAGAAAAAATTAATAAAGACAATACTTCATCGAAGAAATTTGGACAGCTTTCAAAACACATAACAAAGCTTGTATATGTATATATTTGTGTGCATGCTTGCTGTGGAAAAGAAAAAGGTTTGAAAAATGATTGATGCAAATCACTATGAGAATAACTACATATCTCAACATGAACACAAATCTTTAAAAGAGTCTTGATGCACACTCAAACACAACTGAGTGAAGAAAAACAGGAAAAAGACTACATTGTTTTAACACAAAATGGCAATACTTATAAAGGAATGGCTTACTACCTCCAATGCATGTGTTTGTAAATGAACTACTTTTCTTTTTGGTGGTTTCATCAATAGCAAGAAGCTGCTTGGGTGGATCAGGGGTATCCAATGAAAAACTCTTCATCCGTGAGTTCAATTTCTTTCTTCGGCCTTTGGGACTATGAACAACTGAAATGTGTCATGGCACACAAGAAACATTTGAGAAAAAAAACTAAGCACCAAAAATACAATTTAGGAGAAGAGAAGAAACTAGAAAGAAAAAAAACAAAAACATGAAAGACACACACACAAACATGTATTTATAATATTCAGAAAGAAAAGAAAAAAATCTCTGAAGACATCTTCAAACATGAGAAAGATTTTGATATTCCAAAGAGTTGATGGAAGAGCAATGTTTTTTCATTTTATTTCTGTTGCTTGTTTTATTACAATACTGAGATGATTTTTAGATTCTTTATGAACCTTTAAGCAATCAACATGGATAAGAATCTTCCAATCCATATTGCTTGATTAATGGTTATCAAATGTAAAAATCACTTGAGCATTGTCATGTGAAAGAAAAAAATGAAAAGGTGTTGATACTTTTAAGAGATGATGTAAAAAAACAACAACAACAAACAATGTAAGTGATTAATGTGAGGTTAGTTGAAACACAAAATGAGTTTTTAATTTTTTTTTTTTTTAGCTGAAAAAATTGTGAGAATGTGTGAAACAATGTTATTGAAATCAAACAAATGAAAATCATATACACTTATGTTAATAGATATTTTGTAACTTACTAAAAACAATTTTGTTTTGACTTTTTTGTGTGTGTATGTGTGTGAACATATGTGAAATCTTATGTTAGAATAAGTTTCTTTTTCAGTCCCCATCAAAATATTAAAAAACCCCACAAAACTTGTTTAAATGCTATTTTTATCAGCCTTCACTTGATGTCAAGTGCTATTTATAGAATTTATATTAAAATTTTTTGCTCTTACTCATTGCCACGAAAATTTCCGGATTTTTCTCTCATAGTGAAATATTAAGTCAGAATAATTTTCTTTTCCTGTCCTTATCAAAACTTGCTTAACCATTTCACTACCAATTTTTTTTTTTTAAGTTTTAAAAGAATGTATGAAACTGACATGCATTGGGCAGCCAGAAAGGTGTGAGTAAACTATGATTTATTTAAGGTTTTATCCTGCTCTGGTATTGAGCACCTTTTGGGTTTTTTTTAAATAGCATTTTAATGAAATCTGACAAGGACACCAGTGTCAAATGCTTCAACTTGATATCTTGTATGATTTATAAAATTCATTTCGAAATCATTTGTCATTATCACAAAAAATTCTGGATTCCTTCCTCATTATTCCTATTATTTTCTTATTAAGACAAAAAAGAAAAAAATCCCAGTAATTATTTTCCACTCACTTTATCACTATGAATTGTCTTGAATCATTAATAAACTAGTTGAATAATTATGCTGTCATTTATGAAGCTTACCTTTGTTTGGTACATCGTCAGAAGTATGGGGCACCTAGTGAGAATCAAACTCACTAACAAGAGCATGCTAGCCATTACACCTTGTGAATCACCCTGTTGGATAATTAGTTTTACTAAACTTGAATTAGTCATGTGTACCCACATTGTTAATAGATAGCTCATGAAAAACAGTTTTGTTTGTGACTTAGAATTTATGATTGTTTTTGGTATTAACTCATTGTGAAATGTTAAAGTTTTTTCAATCCCCAAATTTAAGGTATGCAAACCTTATTAGTATTTTATCAGTTATTTCCAAATGATTACAAGTGAAACTAATAAGTTTCATGAAGGTTTCTAAAATAAAAATTAAAAGTTCTTCATGATAAAAACTTGTCTATAAAGGATATAGTCCATAGCTAGATAAAGAGTGGAGCAAAAATACCTCCTGAATGGAGGATTTTTCTGAATTCCCTCCTGGCCAGATTTGACACAAGATCATTTTAATGCGAGAGGCCATTCACAAATTGAAAATTACGTGTGGCCGTCATAAAAAATGCTTGATCCTCACAGCATTCCCCTTTTGGAGCACCTCAGCACTGCCAAGCAGGTATTGCCTGGGGGTGTGGGGAAAGACCCCCTGGGACCTGGTGATCAACTTATAATTGCTCACCTGGTACACAAATACCAAATATAATCATCATCTGGATTGATGCACACTATGCATTTGTTGTTGAAATATTTTTTCGAGACTAGCGAATCTGGAATTACTACACAGAGAGCTTTTTGAGCTTTTAATGATGTTGTTCTGGATAGAATTTTCCAAATCAGTATTGATTTTCTATCCAAAATATGTCCATATAAAATGGTATAATTTATATATTGCTCACCTCAGATTGATAGGTACAAATGCAAGTGTGCCCTGAGTATAAAACTAAACTGCTTTTGGTGGTAAGGCTCCAGTCCTAGAGCTTTGGGGAATGTAGAGTACGCCTTTATTGCTATTACTCCCAGGTCCACTCTGACCTGGTATGATTGTATTTCTTTGGGCCCCATTAATGGAACAAATAGATCTGTTTGTAAATCATTTGTATTTGATAGAAATATCATATAACAATGTGCAAAAAAAACTTCTTAAACTTAACAAAAAATGGAAATATAAACATATGTATTTCCCTAGCCTGTAGGTATTAAAAAAATTACTTTTGTATATCTAAATACGGTTTTAGACTGTTTTTAAAGTCACTTGTCATCTAAAATCAAATTATATAAAGTAATGAGTGATGGCTATGAATAGAAAAAAATTAAATCTGTAATTAAAAAATCTCCCGAAAATAAAGTATCCATTATAAAAATACCTGAATCAATCAATATTAATCAACTGATTATTGTCAACTCAGTTCACAGGTTAAATGGTAACTGAGTCAGCTTTCCTTACCCATGAAAACCGGCTTAAATTTATAAGAACAGTTGATGTATGGAATATCAAAAATGACAAAACCTGATAACACCCACAATAACAAAAGTGGATTCTCAACACTAAAAACAATCACATATTGGGTCATACTATAATAATATATTAATTCAGTAAACTTGTATGATGAGTTAGATAGATAAGAATATATAAAGCAAGTGTAATATTCACTAATGATAGAAATTCATGTTTTTTAACAAGTTTCTTTTAAAGATTGATTTTGATTGATATTTCAGACACCAAAATCACTACTATTTTTAACACCTTATTTTAACTCTAAGAAATAGTGTTGAAAAAAAAGAACTGTCTTTGACATAAGCATATATGCTAAAAAATTCAGAAAAAGAAAAGATATTTTCAAGACAAGGATCAAATAGGCACAAAGGATTTTATATACTCATGGTTGATTTATAATTGGCTGTTGATCAGTGAAGCAATTAGTTGAATCAATTGAGAAAATATTAAATCTCTTGTTGAAAATTTTAAAGAAGTGCTATAAGCATTTAAAAATATAGGTCATAAAAGTTTTAAAACGTCATGTGATAATTTCAGCGTCTTTTGAAGGCTTTTGGTTTTAATTGCAGGAAAAAAGTTTTTAAGTTAGTAACTAATTCATAAACTCTTGTTCAGCTGAATTTTTTAATCACCTGAATAGTAAACAAGTTTAAAATTAAAAAACAAAACAAGGCAATTCTTTTGAAAATCAAAAGTGTTAGAAAAAAAATGGTAGAATGCATTTATTGTTGAGAGGAGGAAAAAGTTTTATTGTTTCTGGTATTAAGAAAGTATTCTAAAAAAAAATGCAAATATAATTATGGAAAAATGAAACAATTTGGTTTTATGCTCAAAAAGACCACAAAAGCAGATGAAGCATTGAGAATGGATACTAAAACAAACATTGGAAGATTAGTTTTTCAAGACAAAAAATCTTCTCAGCAAATATCAGCTTCGAATATTAATAAAAAAAAGTTGCAAAGCATTCAGAAAGTGCAGATAAAGAGTAAACATCAAAGAAAACATTGAATATAAAATTCACAAATATATTTATATCTTAAAGAACCTGTGTATTTTGCTGAATTAATTTGGTGGGGGAATTTGATTCATAGATTTTTCAGTTGCCATTGTCAGGTAAAATTAAGATCCCAATTTAGTGAATTTTATTTTTTTGATTTATATTTTTTAGCCAGGAGTAAATATACTCAAAATAAGTAAATTATATGCTTGTTTTAGTGTGTGCCAATTTGAAATACTGTTGCACATTTTCTGTAGATGTTGGTATTTTTCTTGTTTAAATAAAAACTGCATTATTACCTTAAATTTTCATTTTTTTATTTGTCATATGTAATTCTCTCATTCAATCTCAACTTAGTGCAACTTGAAAATCAATAGACGAAAGAAAATACTCATGAAAAATAATAATAATGATTGACAAATCTTCTTATATTTGAATTGTCTGAATAAAATTATATTTAAAAAAAAAAAAGAAACTGCCTCAAAAAACCTTAGTCACTGGTTTCAAAGTTATTTAACTGAGCAAATATTTTGGTTTGTGATTGATTGCAGACATTGTTTCTGGAATAAACAAAGAGGAAAACAAGAGAAGACGGTAATTTTAACATGAAGGAATTTTGTATTTTGACCTTTGCATATTTGCAGATTATGCTAGTGTTTTATCAGATTATATTTTTTCCTTTGTTCCTAAAATCAAAGAAAATTCTAAAGACTGATTATAACTGTGATTGAGAATTAAATATAGCATAAGATGAAAGTTTTGGAAAAGAATTAAAATCACTGAAAATTTTCAATTTTTTTCTTTTCGATTTTTATTTAAAAAAAAAAGGTGCTTGTTGAAATACTTAAAACTGATAGATTTTATTGTGCAAAAAAAAAAAAAATTGTAACATAAAGTAGATATTTATTTTGGATCATCTCTGGTGGTCAAGGATCCATGTGTGCTTATCAAAGATTCCCAGAGTAAAATTTTTATTGGAGTTAATGAGATAAGAAAGAGATGAGTTTCAAAGTGTCCATGTCTTTGTTTAAAAGATGAAGAAAAACATAGAATTAGACAACCAAGTTTTAAAAATATTGATGAACTATGGAGAGAAATGATTTTAAAAGCACATGATAATATTCAGAGCCTGAAGTGTGAATTAGTTTGTGAGCAAGAACATTGGTAGGAATAGAAGCTTTGGGTTCATGCCTTTTCCATACATATTAGTTTGAAATAAAACAGAGAGCCTATTCCATTTATACTACCAGACCGATGCATTGTTTTTGTCCTTCCTTTCTGTTTTGCAGTGGTGTTAGTATATCACAAATACACTAATGACTCTATTTGACCTTTAAATAAAATCTAATTAATAGTAACACCTGCAGAAAATATGAAACAAAGTGAGGATATATCTAAGCATCCCTTTCTTCCTCTCTCTTACATATGAAATATGACTGAAAACTGAGTTGTTGAAAATAATTTCTGCTCATGTTTTGACAACAATTACATCATTTCTGCTATCATTTAAAAAGATAAATTTTAGCATCCATTGAAGTTGTACAATTAAATGGTGTTATATGACTAAATTATTATTTTTGACAAATCAGTTTTCATTTTTTTTATTCATATTTCTAAATCACATCATCATAATTATCTAAAACATCTACCTAATATAGATACATAAGCATTCCCACATATATCATGTAGGTTTAATTTTCTTAGTATACCAATTACTACTTTAAAATCATTTTCTCATTCATATTTGAAGGTTTGAATATATATATATATAATTTTTGATGTACTGGAAAAACATGGTCATATCAATTTTACTGATCACCATTTTATTTTCTACAGTATATTTAATCTTATTCAGGTATTTTTTTAAACATAAATTGATTTTTAATTAATCAAAGCCAATAACATTTTGAGTATTGTTTTGTTGAAATGCGGATAGTTCACATCCATTTTGTTTCCACTTTTTGATTAAAAATTAAAATTTTAAAGAAAAATATTAAAATGTATTTTTAGATTATAAGTTTAAAAGAATTAGTTTTAGTCTATGAAATATTGTGTAAATTAAAAAGAATTTTAATCTTTTCAAAAATTTTGGAAAAACCATTTATGGAATAAATGTAGATCCTTGTAAAAATGATATTCTAGATCTATGAAATACAGTTGAGAATGGCCAACTAATCTCTTGACTAATATGGTAGAAATTGATTTAACATCACATTAATCAGCAGTTGGCATTGTAAACAAATAATAATCAACAATATTATCTTTTGTATTAAAAATGAATTATTTCAGAATGTAAAAATCAATGGAATGTTAATTTTGATAATAGACTAAGCCAAAATAAATTAGTTATGATGGCCTCAGACCAATTTTTTTAGATGTTATATCATCTATATATATATATATAAACACATACTGGTGTAATGAACGATTTTTAAGACCATTTTTTTCACCAATAAAAAAGGGGTTACTCATTACATGAGAGATTTTTGAATATCTAGAAACTTACCAGCATTCATTATGAGTTATAATAAAAGCACTTTTTTTAATAGAAGAAATTAGGGGTCGTTCATTACACGAATGTATATATATATATATATATATAGAAAGAGAGAAAAGTAAGATGTGAAAACTAATTTGGAGTGGTCATACATTTACGTTTCACACTGCTTCATCAGATTATGATTTAAAAAAAAATCAGAATATTCATAGCTTAAATGATTGTTATAAGCACTATGTTTACTAATTTTCTGTTGGTAAAGTTTAATAACTGTGTTCCAAATTACATTGCCATGATAACCTAACAGTTGAAATGTTACCCAATAATTTCCTTAAAATTTCAATCTTTTACAAACCGTCATCTAATAAAGCTCACAATGGGCAAAATGTCATTATATATAAACATTCCACCAAATTAGTTTTAATGTCTTATTTTTCTTCCATCCTTTTGGATAAAGAGGGAGTGCATACAATTTTTATCAAAAAAATTCATCACTGTTATAATTCTTATTCATAGTGGTTGATAATAAAAAGAAAAAAGATTAAATAAGTACCCACATCTATTGTTGTTATATACATTTAATTGCTTTTCTTCGATATTTAAAACTGGAGGGTGATTTTTATCTTATTTCAAAAGTTAAAAGCTGAAATGTATTCTTTATCAGATAATTCTTCTTGGAATTACCTAAGCAACTATTCTTCCAAGAGTTCTTTGGAATACTGATCTTATTCTTTTTATTTTCGTCATAATATTTTAGCCAATCCATTTTTTGATCTTCCTCAGAGAATGCAATTTGTATAGAAAGAAAGGAATTATTTTTCTCAGATAGAAAATTAGAGCCATGTTATACTAAAGGAAATCCAAAAATGGATTTGCCAAAATAGTTTGGTAGCTATGTGAGTAGTAATTTACTAAGCTTTTTATTTAGATGTGGCACAGGGCTGATTGAATAGGGTACCCAATGAGACTCGAACTTACTCTTGCAGGTTTGCTAGTCAAGCTTGCTAACCATTATACTACCAGAGGTGTCCTATCTACACAAGTAATAAAAACAATAAGATCAGCCATTCTGAATAACTCTCTCTTATAGTATTATCAAAATGTCTAATGGTCAGTAAAACTTTACTTATCAGAAAGTGCTTCTGTTAAGTTAGTTGAAAAATAAAAATAGTTATTTTCCCAACCAACAATACATTGCCTTTTAGGATTAAGTTTTAGATAGGAAAAAAAATGACTGAAAAATTTCAGGAACATAGCTGCATTTTTTTGTTTTTTCATTTTCTTTTCTGGCAAAACTTTACAAAACAGTTTAAATTTTTTTTTTTAATGTTCAGTTTTATTTTCTTTGAATGCTGCATAGCACTCTATTGATCCCTTATGATGTATAATACTGAAGACAAAGAATTTAATCCACAAATCAATTGTTTTTTTGTAGACTTCATTGGAAACTCCATCATGAAGAATAAAAACATTATTTCTGTTGAAGTGTTCAAAAACTATAAAATACAAAAGGTAACAGGACAGAATCTTATGGATAGCAGTAGTTGTGCATTATCATATTCAGATATTAGCAAACACAATTCTCAATAGTTTCTTCAATTCACTGACAGAAAAGCTGGCATGTCTTGTTGAAATTCAACTGAGTAACAGATGATAATAAAATACTAAGAGATGGATCTAAAAACCTTGATGTGTAGAAAGAGTCACGGTAGCTAAAAGATAAAATGGGATTTCTCAGATCAGTTCACCACAGCTTTCACCAAGAAAGGAAGTAGTTATAGAATTATTTAAAAAATGTTAATATATCTGTCTTATTATAGTTGTTACATTTGTATATAAATTTCATATATCCAATGTGACAACTATTATGGGACAAAGGTAAATTTCTTTTAGAAAAGGATATTTATTTTTGTTGAAGTTCTGAATTTGTTTTCTATTTACTTATGGGTTTCACTGGAATTTTGTTCTTATTAATTTAACCCATAAAACAATATTATAAAAGTTATATTGTATAGATTGTTTATTTCAAGATGTCTGCAAACATGTGTGTCCTGTCGGCTGGCAGATGCTGAAAGAGGCAGTTTTCTTCTTTTTAGCAACAGAATTGAATTTTTGTAAGAAATGTAATAGTGTGATATTTTCTATTTCATTTTCTTGTTTTATTATATTGGTTTTATTTTTATTTAAACTTTATTAATCCCTATATACTCTTTTGAATAGTAAATTAAGATTTTATTTGTTGACCACGAGGCAGAATGATAATTGGTTTGGTCAGCATGTTGATTTGGAGGCAATCTTACAATTTTCATGGCAAATATTGATACTTTGAGTAAAAGCTTTCTCTTACTTTGTCTATTGCAGCCGGTAGAAGTAGAGGCTCGCTTTTGATATATAGTCAAGGTTATTCCTTCTCCAAAATTATACAAAATGGTATAAAATCCTTATTTCATTAAGGATTGATTAAAATATTCTTATATGTTACTCAACCATTTTGCTTTGCTATCAATTTTGAAATGACAGAAATCATTTTTACAATTTAACTTAGTTGGAACTTATCTTAAAAAAAACGGAAGTGTTTACTTTGACAGCCATTACTCAAATGGCAAAAATGGTCCAAAATTCAACTGGCCTACTGAGAAAAGCCGATAAAAAAAGAAAAAAAATGTTGATTTGACTGAGAGGCAAAAAAAGCTTCCAAGTAGCAAAGAGAACAAGTCCAGCAAGTGGCTTGACCATTTGTGATTGTTAGTGTAAGTTATGACAAATGCGTTAGTACAAGACCTATCCTCACTCTTTAGTACTATAACTCAGGTTAGAACTGTAATTGCAAAAGTGACTATATTTGCTTGTTTTATCTAAATTAAAAAGAGTTATCTATACATTCATATCTTATCAACACCCTTCTTTTCAATTATATCATTCAAGATTTACTCTTGGAAAAGGTATTAACCATCTTATTCTTCCAGCTATGGGTTAAATAGTATTACCACTGTCCTTCTACAAGGATAGGATTGGTGTTAACCACAACAGTAGATATGCCATTAAACAAATAAATCAAACCATTCCAGCCTTTGCTGCAATTTGGATCAATTTTCTATTAAGAACTGATATCAATTTAAAAGCAAAAAGTGATGTTCTACTGGGTAAGTTTATTAAAGAAGGTAAATAACAGAATGAAGGTGGTTTGATTACATTCAAAATGGTTTTTCAGTTAACCATGAAAATAGGAAATTAATAAATTCTGAAAGGGACCCTTTTAGTTGTCTTCAACTGTGGTTGCCAATTTTACTTACTTTTATATATTTTGTCCATTGTCCTAATGAGTAGAGTGTTTGCCAATGGTCTGGGAGACTGGGGTTCAATCCCAGTTCGAGTCATACCAAAGACTCAAAACATGGTACTTGATGCTGCCTTGCTTAGTACTCAGCATTATAAGTGGAGAATCAAGGGTAAAGGGGAGCAATCCTGGGAATGGAGTTGTGCCCTCCCTATGCCTCGGTGTTGTAGCTATTGAAGAGGGAGCCTTCAGGTCATTCTCGATGACTAATATATTTTGTACCTTTTGATTTTTACTGCATCCAGATGGAGAAACTTCATTATCATAGAAATGACCAGCTCAGATTTAAATTAGTAATTTTCTCTTTATTTAAATGCTATTTTTTAATTCAAAACCTCATTTCATGGAAATGAATAAAGCAAGATTTTTTATCTATTTAAAAAAAAATTTCATGGAAGATTTAAAAAAATAAGTTATATTTTCTGCTAACTGTAATATTAAAATTCAAGTTGAGTCCCTCTGTGAATACATACATTCGTATCTGGTCACTTGATGAAAGCTACTGACACCATGTAACCCAGTATTATCTGCTGCATGGTCGAGTGGTTGGCAACTAAACCCACTCCTCCTATCAAGCCTTTTGGGTAGAATCAAAAATGTAATCAAACACATAAGTACCATGATTCCTGTGAGGGTCATCCCTTGGGTTGAAGCTTGGTCTGCCCATTCACTGCATTTTCATCACTTGGGATTAATTGTGAACAGTCAAAGAACATTGATCATTTTCTTCATTTTTCTGAGTTGTATGTTTTTTGTTTATTTTAAACTTTTGGCACCAAACTTAGAAAATTTTTTAAAAAATTGATTTCAAAATATACTCAAACTTTTGTCCAGGGAAAAGACATCTTGTTTAAAACTAACTCATCATTCTAGAAAAAAAAATGTGTGAATGGTCACTAGATTAAGCGTTTTATTTTTAGTATCTGATGTATTCTCCCTGTAACAACCCAGTCAGCTGAGGTTGTAGAATATGCTGACTGCATCTCTGCAGAGGGGTAAGACACCTCTATCTAACCAATGAGTGCCCTGGATATTTGCTATCTGATGGTGAAGCTTCAGTATTTTGGGAAATATGGAGTACCCTTTTATTGCCATTATTCCCCCGTCCACTCTGCTTGGGGTGTTAATACCTATTAAGGTCTCAAACTGAACTGTTTAAGCATTTGACTGTGTGCAAATAAATGAGATCTGGCTTGTCTAAAATGTTACCTACTAACTGTTGGTTTACAAATCATATATATATATAAAAAGAGGATTTGGCATTGAATAATCCACAAGGGTCAATATGCTATAAAACCCAACTAACCAGTCAAACTTAAGCTTGAAACAATGAACTGATGGTATATAGTAAAATAGTTTTTAGCCTGGAATATTGGTTTTTAAAGAGTTAAGTCAAATTCGAAATATTTGTTTAAAGAATATTTTCCATCTAAGATCTCCAATCAAGCCTTTTTTTCTTAATAAAATTTTCTGAAACCAATTCTATGAAATATTTTCAGTATTTTTATTGATATTTAGGAATGTGAATATCAAAGATATTATTGTGTTTAGTTTTCTGGGGTGTCATGTGTATTTAGAGAAAATACTATTGGAGCTTCATTTTTCAAAATTGATTATATGATAATGGGACTCAATTTAGAGAAGAAACTGTATAAGTAAAGAAACAAAATAAAAAAGATTACAGAGTATATTTCTTGATTTAATTTTAAAAAAGTAGAGGTGATATCTAATATCTATAATTTTTGTGTACCTAAACCATAAAATTATTGTATATTTTCAGTAATGATAGACATTTAATTCAAATGCTAGCATTATATTGTTATTTCTAATTAACAATTGTCCAAAATCAAAATCCTTTCATAATTATAGTAGTTAACTTTAGGGAATTTTACTACCAGATTGAAAACTAACCCTTTATATAATCAATTAGCTTTGCTTAGAAAGATAGTGAGTTATTAAGTTCATTAGTTTTAACAGACAACTGTAAAGAAATGGTCCAGAACAGAAAAGACAGGAAAAAATTAATAAAAATATGTGTTAATAAGAATAATGTTGTCAATGTTTTTTTTTTCTTAATAGATATTGTCAAAATATCAATTTTAAATTTTGTTACAAGCTTTGAGAGACCAGTGGTATTAATGTTATACTGGAATCAACATGTAAAAACTATTTTCATAAATGTTTTTTGTTATTCAAAAAAATTCATTTTACCAAAATCTAAAGACATTAATATTCATTCCAAGAAATGGAAGAAAAAAATAGAATTTTTATTTACGTTCAAAGTAAAAATAAACTTTGTACAAATTGCTAGAAATATTCTGTTTTATATAGCCCAGTTGGCTGGGGCTGTAGAATACACTGACTGCATCTCTGCAGAGGGGTAAGACTCCTTCAATGAATGTCCTGGATATGATAATAAAAAATCTGATGGTGAGGCTCCAGCAATGCTGGAGGTTTGGGGAATGCAGGGTACCTCTTCATTGCCACTGCTCCCAGATCCAGTCTGGCCTTGAGTAGTAGCACCTGATAGGGTCCTATCTATGGGTTAAATAGAACTGTTTGACATTTAAACTGAGTGCAATCAAATGACTTATGCTAAACTGAATTGTTTGAAATAGAACTGTTTGATCATTTAACTACGTGATAACAAATGACTGATATTTAATTGAATTGTTAGTGTTATATAGCAATACTTGGAACCATTTTACTGTGTGCAAGAGAATTAACTAGGCTTGTTTGAAAATATTAGCAACAAAATGTGTTTACAAATGATATATATTTGATATATATATGAAGTGGATTTGGCACTAAATAACCTACAATGCCATAAAACTAAATCAATTCTGTTTATTATACTTTGATCTGGGATCCACACCTAGTGGGTAAGAAAATATTAATGACCTGGTGCTTGTCTAAAAGGGGTAAGGGCTGGGTTTATTGACCAGCACCTAAGACACCCCTGAATGCTAACAGAACCAAGCAGTTTTTAAAACTGCTACACATGAGTCTCAATTTGTGTGTAACTCCTACAATTAAATGACCTTGTGTCATATTTTAGCTTAATTAAGAGCATCACCAATGGCCCAGTGGGTAGAGTGTTCGCCAATGGTCCGGAAGACCAGGGTTCAATCCCAGGTCGAGTCATACCAAAGACTTCAAAAATGGCACTTGATACCTCCTTGCTTAACACTCAGCTATATAAGGTACGTATCAAGGGTAAAATGGAGCAATCCAGGGAAAGGAGTAGCACCCTTCCCTACACCTAGATGTAGTAGCTATTGAAAAGGGAGCCTTCTGGTCACCCTTGACTATGATTGCCAACTTATTTTTTGGTGGTTGTATATTTACTCGATTACAATATCTGATCTGTGAATGATTACTTGCTCATTACTTTTTTTCTGATTATTTCTGTGTTTTGTGCTTTTCCTCTCCTTGGTAACTTGATCTGAAATACATATAGAATGACTGCAGTTTCATTTTTGTGAGAGACCTCTGATTTTGTTGATAAAGACTTTTTGGAGCTTGTGTCACTGCTTTAACCCTTTGAACCTGTGCCTCCTTGACCCTCAGATAATCTAAACAGAGCCAACAAACTAACAAAATATTTGAGAATAAAACAATCAAACTTTGCTCAAGAGTGCAAACCTTTTTGTTTAAAGAGATCCTGTTATTTTATTTAAATAAAGGTTCTGAATACTGAATATATCAAAGCTTTTATTATCAATATGTGATAGGACCTACCTGAAATATCAAACATTGAAATATTGGGCTAAGAAGTTCAAGGGGCTAGATATTAAACATTTGGATTCATAGTGTTTTCTTTGATGAAAATTATGTTTAAGATTTTTGAAGTTTGTAATAAATTCACATTAGTTACACATCCATATTCCAGTATTGTGTAGATGAGTACAATATATATGGTGCAATTCCTGGTGCTAGTATTTTTTGTGTTTGTGAAACTGTGCAATAGAATAGAAGCTGATCACATTTGACTGTTGGGCATGCATAGTGTGAAGTAGTTGGTGTATCACAAAACCACATAAAAGTTGGAAGATGAATACTGGCAGATAGGATGTAAAAGTCAAAAGAAGACGGTGTTCACTGGAAATAAAATGTGTGAAAGGATTGTTGCACTTATCGGTGCATTGAGAGAAGAGAAAAAAAAAAAAAAGAAAGGGTAAAAATAGACAAAATAGTGAAAACATTCGATTGAAGATAAAGAAAACCATGTTTTTTTTTTTTTTGTTTTTTTTTCCAAAGATTGGGATCTCATTCAGAAATAAAATGGATGGGATTTTATAAATAGAGTTTCCATGCTGACAACAATGTAAAAAGTTGATACTATTTCATTGTTTTCATTTTTCTTTTTTCTTATATTTCACTTTTTCTTTGTTTTTCTCTCATTCTTGGTTCCATTTTATTAGGTTTGTTGACTGTCTTAAAAAATAATAATAAAGTCTTCAGGATTGAAATTTAAAGATTATAAACCCCTAACAGATTTAAATAAATACTTTAAAAAAGAATTGCTATTATTCTGAAATAAGATGGACATATCAAGAAAAGACTACAATGACTAGTTACAGTAATCATTATTAGTTTGTAATAATTTAACTCTTCTTTAGAATAGTTTTTTGATTGAATGTTTTCTTTTTGGGTATATTGTTTTTATTCTATAAATTGAGAGTTGTAGAAAAGTTTTTGGCAGGACCAATATCCATGAAATGTGCATGCTATTTCCCATATTCATTTTCAATTTTCTTTAACCCTAAAAAAAAAATTGATAAATATATCTTCCTGGTTACACTGAATTTTTTAGCATTCTCTCGACAGCATGTAATATATGAATTATAAAATTTTTGTTTTTTGTTACTTTTCTAAAGTTTAAAAAAACATATCTTCCTTTCCCTGGATTACCAGATTGAAATTAAGGTAACTTGCGATATTCTGAAAAAGTATTGACTTAAAAAATAAGCCATTCAGATGTTCATCATTGAAGGATTTATTTATTCTTCAAACATTTTCTCAATTATTCCACTTAAAAGTTTCTTTGGACAAGAAATAAGTTATAGAAATTAAGTTATTATTAATACAGATTTGAAATGCCATCTTTCGTATCTATGTGTGAGTGGGCAACTAAAATCTTTGGAATTTTTAAAATGAAATTTTGAAAAATCAATTGTAAATACCATAAACTGCCATGTATACCATACATGTATGCACAACATGCACCCTTAAAAAAGTCTAGTTCTCTTGTTCATCATGTAGTACTTTCTGTCTGAGATGAAAGTTTGCCCAATATGATAAAAAATAGAGGTACATTTGCATGAAAAAAGTGCATAGTATACACTGAAGTTTACAGTACTTCTATTTTTCCTATTTGAATGTATTCTAAGTAAATATATTAACCAAAGCAATAGTATCTCAATTTTATAATAGTTGCAAGATTTGCATATGAATTTCACACACGCAATGTAATAACTATTATGGGACAGAAGTTGGAATTCTGTAGAAACAAAAAAGGAAAAATCCCAAAAATATGAACTGAAGTGTATCATTACTAATTCTATTTCAGGATGATTCAGTTTGTAATATTTATATGAAATCAATATAAAGGAAATATTAAGTTCATTTAATCTAGGAGATGATTAAGAAAAGGAATAAAAGGCGGAAAGAGTTAGACTTGATGAAAAAATAATGTAAATTTCTATAGGGCTGGAGGGTACTTATTTTATATTTATTATAACTATACATTTTTTTTTCTTTTGAAATTTTGTGGCCAGGAAATCACCCCTGTGGCCCTGCACCATAATAACCACATATAATATATATATACACAGTATAACACAGAAATTAGAATCATGTATTTACGATCAACAGACTCTTCTGTATTCTCTAGAGTAAAAAGTAATTCTAGCCCTGTCAGTAGAACTTACAGTATACAGACTATTTCTCCTGTTGAGGAATGAAAAAAGGAGTATCCTAAGTATGATACTAATGTGGATCTGATGGTGAGGCTCCAGTTCTGGAGATCTGGCAAGTGTGAAGTAGCCCTTCATTACTTTAACTCCCAGGTCCACTCTGACTTGGAGTGGTAGTATTTGTTTGGATCCCATCTATTGGACAAATAGATGCTTAAATACTTGTTTGATTCAATAGAACTATGTGACCCCCACCAAAAAAAAAAGAACAAAAAAAAAGCTACAAAGAAATAGGAACACACCAGAAATGCAATTCCTTAATTTCTAAGCATAAAATAATCCTAGATGGGTTGACATGCCATTAAAATTATTCAGTCATATAAGAAATTCTTCTAAATTACACCTATAATTTAAAATTACATGATCATGAAAGCACAAAACTATTAATTGCAATATGTGGTTTTAATTTGTGATATGCTCCCTATCCAGATATCAAACTTGCTCTCTATAGATACTTCAACCTTTTAAACACTGTAATGATAGGTTTTTTTACTTTCAAATAAAATATCATTCATTTTAAAAAGCTAAAAATGTCAGCTTAAAAATTAAATTAGTTAACTTGGTGATTAAAAGAATGTGGTGTGCTATCCTAACTGGTTTACCATTACATCAGGCAAAGCACCCACTTTAGGCCTTGTATCAATATTTATGGGTTCATCCACTAGTCTTTTTTGTGTAAATTCTGTGATTTTATACTTTTTTTATTTTAATAATAGTAATTATATATATATATATATATATATATATATATATATATAAAAGGATAGTGTAGACATAGTCAATGGCACTCAATAACAGTCTGACGATCACATTGAGAAACTGTGACCAAGTGCCTTTGACTTTGTGTCTATGCTATCCTGACTTAGATATTGATGCTCTATCACTGATATTGAGCACTCTTTATAAATATACAAAACTATATATATATATATATATATATATATATTGTGAGTGTGTTATGGTTAACAAACTAATCTACTATAGGAGAGTACCTAGTAAGATTTAGACTGATTAACAATATTTTGCGAGATTAGATTGTTAACCACAACATCAAATGCCAGGAAACCATAGTTTATATATTTTGATATAATGCATTAACTCTAATTACATTACTTCTCAGTTTGGTGGAATTGAGCTTGATGTCAAATCATATATACTCAATAGAATTTCCATTATGATTAATTACAAATGAATAAGGGGAAGTACATTATAATTGTTATCTCACTGGAAAAATAATAATGATTATTGTTATCATGAACACTGTTCCTAACCTGTTATTAAATTGGAAATAGACTTATTTTCTAAGTATTTTAATGTTGTACAAACAAAAACTTCACTGCAATATGACATTTTTGCTGTGTTAGAATGCCATATAAAATTTTGATGCATATAATACAAAAACTGCTCTGAGAAAGCAAGTTTTAAAAGGGAAACATTTTTTAAATATAAATATTACTGATGAAAATGCTTATGCTCATAAGTGAACCACAACCAATTTTTTGCAAAATAAAAAATTAATTTTTTTCTGAATCAATAATGCCATAAAACATACTATCAAAATGGATATTATAAGGTATTATTTATTACTAAAATCTACCATACTGAAATTTTGTTACCAAAAGTTTGAATTGGTATATGACATGTTAATTCATGCAATTTTATTTTTGTTTCCAGTTTCAATGCTGTAAATTTTGGTAATTAACAATATCTAATATGATTGTATAATGTTCTACTATAAAAATAGAAGCTTAGTATCTTTGATTTAGAAGAAAATTGACTTTTTATTGAAAAATTGTTACACCTGTATTTATTTAAGGGCAATACTGTGTGTGTAAGTAAGTATATATTGCAACAGCTTTGAAACCAAAAATTGCACCTAAATATATATATACACACACACACACACACACACACACACACACACACACACATAGGATAGCATAGACACTGTTGATGGTGCTTGGTGACAGTCAGTTTCTTGCCTACATGATTGTTATGCTAACTGAAGTCAATAGATCTGACAATTGCATAGGAAAGAAACTAACACTTAACCGAATACCATTGATTCTGTGTCTACACCGTCCTAACTTACTGCTCTTTCACCAATATTGAGCACTCTACATTCATATATATATATATATAGTAAATACAAATGGCCTTCCATAAAACACAAAGATGAGAATATTGAACAACTCCTGAATTAATGATATAGAGTGATCTTAGAATTTCTGACAGTATTATTTTCTATTTGTTTCCCTATTGTAAAGTTTGGAGGTGTATTTTGCTAAGTTTCTTAAACTAAAATTTGAAAAAAGATATTTGTTTTCTGAATAATTTGAGTTTTAAAATAATGAAAGATGAAATTTCTGATTTATATGGGATGCTTCATAAAAGATACAACCTTTTCCCCTTTTGTAGGCAGGGTGAAATTTTTATTGCCAATGGTACACAGGCAGAGTGACATTTTTGTCATGGCCATAGCTCAATGTAAGGGATTTTTTAATTGGCTGTTCATTGACCAATTCAAAATCAATGCAGAGAAATATTGCTTGAAATAATGTGATATAGGATTGTGTATAGGTTGTTTTGCTAAATATCATAATTAAAAGTGTATGCTTCATTGTTTTCATGATATTGTACTATGACATACAATTGCTGATCAAAATATCAGGGTTTTTTTTATATATTTAATTGACTTGTTGGAATATTGCTTCTATTTTGCAAAGTTTCTGAAAATTATTCCCCTTCTCTACAAGAATTAAAAAAGTTATCTATCTGCCTGATTGTTTATTTTCTGTATAAATTGAGAATGAAAGATAAAATTTCTCATTTATATAAGGGTATTTCATTAAAGATTCAAACTTAAGGATAAGAGGTAGAATTTATGCTTGTATAAATTTCATACCTCAGTATTAGTCATATGGCAACAATGTACTTAGATAGTATTGGGTAGTTGAAATGATTGCATATTTACAGCTGACTGGAATAAAATTACCAAGAAACTTGGATCGGGCTTTAATTGAAAGCAGCTCTAAAATGTCCTCCCAAAAATTCTTAAAAGTGAATCATCATCAAGGTGTGTTGACAGTATGGATTCTCTTGGCCATCACTCTTAGCAGGTTCTCTAGAAGGCATTCAGTGCCTGAACAGAGCTGGTTGATGTAATTTTTTGTTGGTTAGCCAACACTGGTGTGTCCATGTGTAGGAGCCCATAAGAGAATGTTGTTTTCATACTTAAAAGTCAAGAAAAAAACAATACTCTGCATCAGTAATATTTTCTGCAGGATATGCAGAGTAGGGATCCCTATGATGTTAGAGACTAAAGTGCTGGACTGTGGCTTTGAAGTAAGCAAAATGTAACTCCAGTTGTGCTATTACATCCACTTTCAGACTAATATCCCTGAGAAAGGTATGTGAACTCTTTATCCCCTCCAGCTATGGGTTAAATAATACCACTCCTGTTCTTCTACAAGGATAGCTTTGGCATTGAATAACCCATGAAGGTTGATATGACATTAAACAAAGAAACCAAATCAGACTTTGCAGATGATTGAGTGTTTCTTACAAATACTCTTGCTCAAGCCAAATCTTTGCTTCATAGCCTGGAGCAAGTAATAAGAGGTATTGGTCTTGGTCTCTATACAAACTTAGATAACACAGAGTTCATTTGTTTTAATGAAGATGATTCCATATCATTAAATGGCAAGCCTTGGAAATTAGTAGATTTGTTCATATACCTTAGTAGAAATATCTCCTTGACTGAAAGGGATGTCAATATATGCATACATAAAGCATGAATAGTTATTAATAAGTTATTGACCATATGGAAAGCTGATTTCTCAATTAAAACAAAACAGGAATCATCCTAAGCTGTAGCATTGTCAGTACTACTGCATGGTTGCACCATTTGGACTCAAACAATGAATAACATTAAAATTCATTTAAGATAGTCTGAATTTTCCATATTTTCTAACTTATTTTGTAATATTTTGTGAGTTCCTATAAGAAAAAATATCTGTTATGAGCTCTGTACAATATTTTTTATTATATATAACACACAGGCTATTACTTTCTTAACTTTATAACTGCTTGAATAAATTCTTTGAAAATTTTACTTGGCTTTCATCTTGAAATGTTCAGAAAATATTAGCCAACCAGGTATATTTTGCTTATTAATTAAAGCTTTTTTTAGTTAAGATATTATCTATTGTTGATGTTGCCAAATGAGTTTTATTCTGAGCACTCTCTAGAACAAGATTCATTGATGTTAATACTCTTTCGTTTCCTAAAGTGGGGATTTTGAAAAGATTATTTTCTGAATAAATTTAAAATTGTTTATGTAACTCGTAATTTTAATTGAAATAAACAAACTTCTCATTTGAATTTAATGTTGCTATTGAGTTAGTTTCTTGTTTTATGGAAGGATGAGCTAAAAGCCATCTTGAATAGAGGAAAAAGTCCAAGCATTCTCTTTTTATCTGTAATTATTTAAGTCTTAAGAGCCCAGTTAATGTTGGGAGAGTTCTTGTGGCATAGTGACAAAAGTACTAGACTGCAACATTGTTGTAAGTTTGAACTCTAGGTGTTCTATTACATTTACTTTTGGACTAAAACCCCAGGGAAAGGTATGAACTTCCTAATCCCTCTAGCTATGAGTTAAATAGTATCACTCCTGCTCTTCATCAAGGATGGCTTTGACATTAAATAACTCATGAAGGGCTATATGCCATTAAACAAAGAAACTAAAACCAGTTAATGTTACTAAAGTAATGGAATATAAGAATTTAAAAAGAATAATGTTTATGCTGAATCCCTTGAAAGTTGTGTTGACTATTAATAATGGAAAAAATAATTGATAATTATAATTAGATAAAAAATGTTTCTCTGGGTTCAATTATTTGGATCTTTATGTTCCCATAAATAAAATAGTAGGGAAAACTAGGCTTTTTAGCTTTGTTAGGCCAGAAGAACAACTTAGATTTAAGATAGCCCAATCTTGCCAACAACTTTGTTACAGCAATTCCTGTGATGATACAGGTGTCAAGTTGTATCAACCATTGCTCCCTTCCCTTAGACAACTTTGAAATATATATGTTTATATTAGGTTCTTGCATATAACTTTGCCCTGGTCTGTGTCTAAATCCTTAATGGATGCCACCATATCTTCACCTCACTTGAATAGTTGAAAATCATTGATTAAAAAAAATAGATCAGTCTTTGAAAAATCTATCTTATCTACATTTGATCATTAGAAGAGAATAAATGAAAATAGATGAATTAAATTTAGTTATATTTTATAGTACAAAACTTTTTGAATCAATTTTTTGTTATAAGCTTGGTTGGTTTGAAATCCATTTATTCAGAAGAAAGATAATAGGAAAAGTGTGATTCTTGCATCAGAATAAATAAGTCTGAAAATCTTTACCATTTAAGATTTAGATATTGCTGAAGAGTATCTGAAATATTAAGAATCAAATAAGTTATCGAAAAGAATATTAAAATCTATTAGATTATATCATTTCTATGAGTGTATTATTACTAATGTTATGGTGGCACTCAGGGCATAATGCTGATCTTCATAGGAAGGGAACTCTACTACCTGTGTTCAAATGCTGAATGAGACGGGTAGCACAATGTGAAATGCAAACAAAGAAAAACTCTGAAATCAAGCTAGTTGTAGACCTTGAGAGGGATAGGCTCTGTTAGACTATTCCTGCTGAAGGCACATTATATGAGTAGTGTTCTTACAACCAAATCAAGTTACTGGACCAGTGAGAGATTACTACATAAATAATCCATTAATGTTAGCACACTTTTCAATTCAAGGATAATCATAATCTCTACAAAAGATATGTTCCATAGACTAATTTTGGTAGATTTTGTTAATGCTTAATATTTCTTTAATACTCCATGAATAAAATTTTTGAAAAAACAAATAAAAAATCACCCTAAATATACATCCTAAAATAACAACTGAAATAAAATCTTAGTGATTAATTGTTAATATATTATTGCTTTCTACTGTGTTAAATAAAAGTACTCAAATGGCTTCCAAATTCAAAGGACTTATCATTTTGTTAAAAACGTTTATTTATAAATAACTTGTTTCAAAATGAATTTGAAATTTCAAGTCAATTATTCCTTGAAGGTAAATGTGAACTGCAGTCAAGATGGCCTTTATAAATATCTGAGTGTCTTTTTAAAATGTTAAGATTTTCTGAGTTAGATTACATGACATATTCTGCAGCCTGATTTGGTTGTGAGGGTGCTACTCATATAGCATGTCCTGGGCAGGTATATCCTGATAGAGCCTATTCCTCTTTATGTCTATACTAGTTTGAATTCAGTGTTTTCTGTCTCTTGGAATGTTTGCCATAGTAAGTAAGTGAGTTGGTGACCGTAGTCGAGGGTGAAGCGAAGGCTCCCTTTTCAATAGCTACTACACCAAGGTATAGGGGAGGGCCCTACTCCTTTCCCTGGATTGGTCCACTTAACCCTTGATCCTTACCTTATAATGCTGTGTTAAGCAAGGTAACATCAAGTACCATTTTTTGAGTCTTTGGTATGACCTGACCTGGCATTGAACCAAGGTCTGCCGTGCCATCGGCAAACGCTCTAACCATTATGCCAACCCATGAGATACAAACAACCTTGCTTTGGATTTGAACTTGGGTAACTGAGTTCACATTTTATGATAACCATTATGCTACAAGTACTTCCTCCTTAGTTCTATGTAATTTCAAATATTAATTCATTCTATGTGTCTTTTGCATTCTCATGAAAATTTTGATTTATTTGAAAAGAAAAATATTCATTCATAACTTTTGAGTGCTATGAAAAATTGGAAACTGAGGTTTATTTGCAATAATACTAAAATGAAGAAAAGAAAGAACACATTGGCATAGAGATGAAAAAACAAGAAACATGTGGTACATAGAAAGAGCACAACTTTATTGGAAGTGAAAAGAACAAGGGGGAGGTAAATACATGTCTGCCTGGTCAAAAAAATGGAAAAAAAAAAAGAAGAAAAAGAAAAAAATAACAAAACAACAACAACAACAACAACAGCTTTTGTTGCTGTGATCTACGGCCACCACAGCTCCTAATTCCATCGGATATTTGTTAACAATAATAACAACTTACCATCACAGTACCATGGTTAGAGAACAGACACTGTCCTCTCATAACCAGTGGTTACAGCAATGGTGACAGTGATAGTGGAGGGGGATTTCGGGTGACAACTACACAAACATGCTGATTAGTATAATCGTGGTATTTTGTTGGATGGGGTGGGGGGATAATTAGATCAAAAAGTCCATGAAATTGAAGGGATCAGATTGACAGAAATCTGTCATACTCTGTTTTTGTCAACAGGTCATTTCCAAATTGTGAATATTACCTATACTTGGCTGAATCATCATTTTGCTACAAAAAGGAAGAAAAATAATAAATAACACTTTGCTATAGTTTGGCTTTCAAAAATAAAACAAATGATAATGTTTTATAAACACTCAAAAAAAAAACAAAAAAAACCCCATTATGAACTTAAGCAAGACTAAGAATAATAAAGAAAATGTATTCATGAGAGTTCAGAATATCTATCACTTATACTAACATGAAGAGTTATATATATATATATATATAATGAATCAAATTATATCAAGGGATTAAATAACTAACTTAAAAGCGTCTTTGAAGAGATAGTTTATTATTGGATAAAAATCCAGTTATATATCTCTTGGGATAAATTTCTTACTAAGTAATATGTCAAAAATAAAATGGATAGAAAAAATACAAAATTATCACTTAATCTTATATTAAAAAAATTCTTTGGGAAGCATTTAATTTTTGATTTTATTTAAATGTGATATCAATGTTTATATGTATAATAAATAAAATCCTAATTAGATATATTTTTTCTCCTTTTCAGAAGAAATATATCATGCAAATATCCTTATTAACATAAACCTGATGATAAAGAATTTTTCCTTGTGAATTTTTAATAAAAATAGAAATAAAATACATAAATAAAGTGTCTTTACACATAAACCATTAAAATAATTTACAAGTTTGGCTGTAAGAACTCTGAAAAAAATGCTTCTTTCAGTTTCTCATATTAAAAAGTTGTCTTTTTGAAATGTGAATATGAATTTAGCCATAACAGAATTAATGCTCCATTATGATTAAAGTTCAATTTTGGGAGAAATCAAACTTAGCAATTAAAAACTTACTTATGAATTAAAAAAAAACTTCTTGGTCCCATTTAGATGCAAATAGTTTTAATTTATATCTAACCCAAAAACTGTCTAATGTCTTTATACGGAAGAAACTTCAAGTTAAAATTTGTTTCAAAATAGTACTTGATACTTAAAAAAAAAAAATGAGATAACCGTTATTTATCTCTGTACATGGAATTAATGCTTCTTTATTTTTGTTGTTTGGCTTTTGATTTATGATCATAACATTAGGATATTTTTTTACTGAATTAATTTTGATGTTTGGCCACATTTGCGGAGGACCCAGTAAGGAATAAATCAGTAAATCATATATTTCTATTAGAGAGATAGGATTTTGATTTCTTAGCATATTAAATCACTTAAACTTGAAAATAAATGGATTGGCATTACACTCAAGATTTACAGAGGAACATTTACAATCAGTGTTGAGGTTGGTTAAATCAGGTGAATTCAAGCCAAACATTGAATTTCAGGATTTTGCAAAACATTATCAAAAAAACATTTTCTATGTGAGTTGACTGGAATCAAATGAAGAGAATAAAGAGATCCAGTAAGAATAAAAACAAGTTGATTTTTCTGTTTGATATTTATTCACACTTTTCTTTGTGTAATGGTTTATATATTTTCAGGCATTTACTATCACCTGAACATTAATTCTGATAAATAAAGGATCTCTTTAGAAGTCTATTAACTGTAATGCAATATAACAATAAAAATGAAGACAATAGTCTGAAAACCTTGAATGATAAAAAGCATAAAGTTTCATCTCAGAAATTCAAACAATTTCAAACTCCAGTCAAACTATTGTATTCACTTTTAAACTAATACCCTTGAGAAAGGTATGAAGCCTCTTATTCCCCCTCCACAGCTATGTGTTAAATAGTAGCCCTACTGTTCTTCTAAAAGGATGACTTTGACATTAAATAACCCATGAAGGTTGATCTGCCATGAAACGAAAACAGATTTCTCATTCAAACTGTTGACTAGGAGGATAGCAATCTTTTTTACTTGATTTGCTTCTATTATTTTAGTTTTTTTAAGTTAAATTAATTTTTATACTCTCTAAGTACTAATAATTTTATGAGTACTGGACTTACTGTTAAGAGAAGGATATCTTTCATAATTAGCATGGAAGGGCTATCAAAGAAGAGTTGAATGTTTGTGTAAAATGTATTTTAGTTTGTTCAGAAAATACTGTCCAATTTTAGTTTAAACTGTCAAATTCTGTTCAAATATATTATTTTAATAGGTGTATAAAAATTCCCATTCCTAATGGTTTCAAGTGTTTGTCTTTGTTAATTTTCAATCCCTTTATTCAGGATTCGATTTTGAAGGTTATTTGTCCCAAATCAACTACATGAAAAAAGATGTAATGCATTTAGTTTTTTTCTGCCTGAGTTCAAGCTTGGTCTTAATTTTGTTTCATGACAATACTTGGCTGAATGTTGGTGGGATAACACTGCAGAAGCTCACTGATTTGAGATATGAGAATTTTCCACATCCCCCATATTCTCTTGATCTCCCATTTGACAACTACATTTTGATTTTTATTTATTTCAAACATCTAGACACTTTTTTATGCCAAAAAACGTTCTGTTTCAAAGGAGAAGTAGAAACTGAATTAAAAGATTTCTTGGCATTAAAATTCCTTGAGTCTTATTTTACAGACATAAATAACTTGCATAGATGTTCAGAGATCCTATTTTGACTGATTAAAACATTGTTTAAATTCATTAATTCATAAAAGTTAATTCTAGAAACTGATATTATTTTCAGATCAACCTAATATTCAAAGGACATTGGTAGGATCTAAAATGTAAATATAGCAATTTTTCTAAATGAATTGAACAATAGGTCACATAAAACTTTAAGCCTTGTGAACAAAAGTATTCTATTCTACTCACAAGCTATTATAGTATCATGATATTTACAAAGATATACTCATATAAGGCCAAATGAAAGTTGGTTGGGTGTGATGGAGAAAAATATTAACAGTCCCTAGATTTGTCAAATCTAAAAATTGAAAAAAAACCCCGTGTGTGTCATAATTTCCAAAAATAACTTCCCTAAGTTCAGTAGTAGAAGAAAACAGACGTTAGATTTTTCAGGCTGAACCAAAAATATCAGTCCCAAATTTCATGATGATAACCAAGTTTTATCTCCAAAGGAATTCAGGATTGATATGCAAATAAGCAACTAAAAAGAATCCTAAAAGCATTTACATACACTGGTTGATGCCAGCATTAAAAAAAAATCAGGATTGGAAAACTTTGCTTTTAATTGTTCTCAAACATTGACCTGAGACACTGGCTGGAAATTAATTCAGCTAAGAGACAAACCAACTGCAAGTATATCTTGTCTTTATTTGGCCTTGTTGGCAGGGCTTAGAATATGCTGAGTATACCCTACAGAGGGGTAAAACCCCAAAAAGAGGTGTTCTTGGTATGACACTAAAGTGCATCTGATGGTAAGGCTCCAACTCTAGAGATCTGGGGAGTGTGGAATACCTTTTCATTGCCATTACTCCCAGGTCCACTGAGAACTGGGTGGATACTACTGTGATGGTTCCATCTATGGGTTAAATCAATCTGTTTGAAAATTATTTGTATTAGATAGAAATACTTAACATAACTATGTGCTAAAAAACTCTTGAGAAATTACACAAAAAAGTAAGTATATATGTGCCCTAAGTGCAATTCCCTAACTTCTCATCATAAAATAACCCCAGACAGGTTGACACACCATTAAAATCAATCTTTATCTTATTTGGAGGAGGAGGTAACCACTTTTAGCATGAATGAGATGATAGATTTTTTATTTAGGGGTAAAGGTATCGTTGCACTATTTTTCATTGTAGCTTAAATCCCAAAATTTTGCCTTTAAAAATTTTTTTATATCTGGCCTCATATCACAACATCAATAACCTTTCTAAAATGTTGAAAAACAATTACAGCCTCTGTTCCATTATAACTGTTACATTTAGTGTAAGAAATTTAAATGCAAATGTAACAATTATAGGACAGAAGTAGTACGAAAAATATATATACATAGCAATTTTTATTTTTATACCAGAAAATACAGATAAGTACTGAACAACACTTACAATTTAGATAGATACTTGTATTTTACATTTAAATCCCCTTGTAATTGAGAGGAATTTATTTGGTCATATGACTGCCTTATCATAAATTGTACAAGCAAGAAAAGGGGCAACATTACCATGATTTTTAAAATTCAAATTTTACTGTATATAATTTATATATATATATATATATATATATATATATATATATATATATTAATGACTTGAAAAAGACAAGCATTGCTGTTTTGAAGTTAATAAGAAATGCATATCCAGAATATAAGGTCAACACATGTGAAAATTGAGATGGAATCCATTTTATTTTACTAAAGAAAGACTGTTTACTTGGCATGTGATTAGGCATTTTGTTAATTTTTCCAAATAAACTTGGTTTCTTCAAGTAAGTAGACATTAAACAATTTTCTGATTGAAAATTCTTAAATAAGAATAAGCAGCTTATATGAAAATTAAAAAATATTATTGGATAAAATGTAAAAAAAACCCAACCCTCTATCAATGGAATTTAAAACTATTAAAAAGTAAAAATTAAAAGAAACTAAAAATTAGATACCCTTATGGGGAAATATATATAAACAAATATTAGTGTATCTATAAAGTCAAGGAGTGTTTTTTTGTGCATGTGTGTATAACTTTAAAAGATGATAGGTGTTATTTAAATAAAATAATACAATAAATTTGAATCTAATTTAAATATCAATCAATCTTTAGTTAAGGCTTTGCATCATACAAAAACAACAAAAATCAAAATAAAGACAATTTACAGATTTTGCTTTGTATAGGAAATATTTAGAATTCTGTTAGGATACATCAAAAGCATTTTTACTTTTTAAAGGCCTATACTCCAAAGCTTTTTTTCATGTACATTGCAAAAGACTATGACTATTACATAACTTCATCATAATTATTGAGTTGTACCTTTTGTTTCAGATGTTACAATGGTAGATAAAAGTATGGATATTCTGGCATTTTTGAGCCATTATTTTAAACTGGGCCTCAAAACTGATGAAGCTGCTCACAAAATTTGAGAAATGGAAGGAAATAAATATATTATCAGACTGTATTGCTCAAAACTGGTTAAAACATCTTAAAAATGGCTACTTTTTTGAAATAAAGCTTGGAAGTAGATGGCCATTGTTGTCAATGTTTTTTTTAAATGTGAGGTAGAGGAGAACCTGACCGCTAGAGTATAGTCTTCAAAAACAGAGCTCTTAAGAGGTTTCTCGTGAACTCTTGGTTGATTTAAAAAAATGAAAATACTTTTGATAGATTTTTTTTTCATCTAGAGTACTATTTAAAATAAAAATCATGGAGATAATTATGCAACTTTAAAAATATAAGGTTGATTTAAGAATAAAACTTTGAGAAAAAAATATTTCAAGATTAGTTAGATTTTTTTTTTTCATTAGAAATGAATAGTCGAATAAAGTCTTTACATATGTGTATATACAAACGCGCGCTTACATGCATATCGATGCAAAGAAGGAAAATAAATCAAACCTAAAGGTTCATTATTCAAAATTGTGAATAAAACTCATCAAAGTTAAGTTTGCTGGTGTCAGGGAGCAAAACTCTATTGTAAATTATTAGATTAACAAATCAAAAGGAAACTTGCTTTAAAAAATTCACATAAAAAGAGATATATCTCTAGAGAGACAGAGAGAGAAAGATTTAGTATGTGTTAAGAAACCAAGTGATTTTGAAAAGTGCTCACGCCTGCTTTGTTCTGTACAAACATCAAGGATTTTTTAAAGTATTTTAATTTTTCAGTGAATAAATATATGTGTTCTATGTTTAAACCCAATTCTTATTTTAGATATTTAAATTTATTTGAACAAGTTTATTTTCTTAATTGTAGAAAATTTTGAATAAGAAAAAAAGATTATTTTGAAGAATATGCTTGTGGAAAAAAAACAATCATGGAAGTCGCAATAAGAACTGTGGTGTACTAATTTATATATATATATAAATTGTCATTATTTACTGTGCAAAGAAGCATTTATCAATGTTACAATCCAGTAATTTTTTTTTCTTAACCTTCTCCATCAGAGTCAGTCATTTCATGTTAGCCATTATTTTCACTATTGCATTTTCCAGTTTTTGGTAGCTCAAAGTGCCTCATAAATGATTGTTTTAAAAACAATGTCTCTTTAAAATGGAATCTCCAATCAGTAGACCAATAAATAAAATGTTGTATAACATTCAACTATAGTTTCATGAGGCATAGAGCCAGGAATTTGACCATAGTCAAAATTTGGCAGTGAGAGGTTTAAAAAAAAGTTCCATTTTATATTTGCCTTTTGATAATTTTGTAAAGAATATGTGTTTTTTATTTAAAAAATTTTTTTTGGGGAGTTGTAACTGAAATATGAGCTTTGGCAGGGGAGTGGGTAGGTATTTTTCTAATGATTAAGATGTGGTCCAAATTTTTTAATTTTAATGATAAAAATAGTAGTTAGAGTTTAAACTAAAGTTAATGGGAAGGGGAGGAATGAAATATTTCAGCTGAGGAAAGTTTTCAAAGATATAGAATCAACTACCAACTCTGGGAATCTCAATTTAAAATAATAATAAAAAAGAAACGTCATTTCAGGAAGTAGATCAGCATGTTAAATATAGATGTCACCTTTTGAAAATGTTTCATAAATAAAAAGCTGGTAAAGAAAGGTTGGTAGACATTCATTATGAGACACTCACACATGCACATAAATGGTTCTATATGCACACATCAAACAAAATGAAACATAGGAAAACATTTTTTTAAATTCTTTCACATTTTTTTTGTGGTTATTTTCTAGTAACCATTTTTCTAATTTTATACATGAATTTAATAACATCCTTGCTTGCTATCAACAAGGAAAAAATACTGTTTGAACTATGCTGCTGTTGAAAATAGTAGTAATCACATGTTTTTTTCTTATTAATTTCACATTTTAAACAAAATGTCTTTTTAAAAATTTTTTTCAGGATTGTTAGAACCATTGGCAAACATGTAGGACATTGAACATAACAAGAAGACTTGCTGTGCTGAGGCAGTGGCAAAATAGAGATGTGCTTCAGTGCTCAGTAGTGCCAGCTATGACAAGAGTGCAAGGTAGGACATGTGCTTACATCAATGAAGACAATAATTAAGGGAAAAAAATGGAGAAGAAGGAAGAAGATTAAAAAAAAAGTGTGTAGAAAAAAACATGACATTCAGTTTCATGTTGTTCTTTGTCAGTCTTGTTTATTTTTTTCCTTTCTTTTTTATGCAGACAGTGTAGACAAAAGCTGACTTAGTTATGACAATAATGTCTGATAAATGAAGAAAACCAAGGAAACCTAGTTCGTCTTTATGTAAGCTATTTTCCTTCTGATTTTATTATATAGGGGCTAGTATAATGGTATAAACCCATGCCCTTGCCTTTTCAAATTTGTTGTAAGATATTTGACAACCATTTTCACAATTACTTTAAAAATTGTAAATGAAAAAAAGTATGACAATAATCAGTTGTGCATCTATTTATCTTGAATCTATGGCAAGATCTCGCAAAACTACCCCAGGAAAATGATATACTGAATTTTACAATTACAATTTTCATTTTTCTTATTTTGTGTTTATCAATTCTCTAAGAAGTAAAATATTACATTCATAAAATTGCAATAATTATTGGTTTCCATCAAATGTTTGGTGTAGTTTGGAACAAAAATGTGTGGAAATAATTTTTAAGTAATCAACCACTTCATTTAATTTTATACTATTTTCATAAGATATCATTGGGATGCTAAAATATTTACTTTTCTATAAAGAAATTATCCTCAATTAATAGCAAAAATAATATTGTCACCTATTGCTTAAATTTTTATTATAATTTAAGCACAAGGTTTTTATACTTCAAGTACATTTCATCAAGTGGGGTTTTTGTCTGGACCTGTATTATATAATTTTTAACCAGTGATATAAAAATTTATTTCAAGTATTGTTAAACCCAATCTGCTAAGATTGCTCTGAATTCATTCATACATGATAATAATAACTACATCTTTTGAGGGGTTATTCAGTTCAAAGGTCTTTTAAATTTTTTAATGAAGAACATTTTAAGTACTGAGCAAACCTTAAGTAGCGTATGAGCAATAGCAATTAATTATGGTTAAAAAGCATGGTTACTCATTTGATATAAGCCTGATAGAATGTTGCTTAACTTCAAGAATGAAATAGAAAATTGGTAGGGGAAAGTAGAATATTCTACAATTGTATGTAAAAACATTACTGTAATATCAATAAAATAACAATAAATCAATGATAAATAGCTAGGTTCTATGTGTAATTTTTTTTTTTTTCCAATTTTTATGAATCAGAAGACATTTGGAAATCTTTCATGAGTTTGATTTGTAAAAGATCAGATTTTGAAGAATATGAATGTCAGATTATTTTCTTTCTTTCTCATCTGAATTCAACATGGCACAAAATGAACGGAATGCCTTTACTTGATTTTACTTACCAATTCATTTTTTTTTCCTTCTTCTCTCTTGTGTGTTTTTTTTTTTTTTTTTTTTTTTTTTTTTTTTTTTTTTTTAAATCAGATATCTAAAAAATATTCGTTTTTGTGACCCTCTCAATATATGATCACCAAGATCATACAAAATGGGATAAAAAGGATATTGTGAAATTTTTTATTTTGATGTTTTTAAGGAATTAATTTCTTCCTTTAATGTACCATTTTGAGGGTTAAAAAAATATTGTCCAAAATCCGAGGCAAATGGCTTCTTGAGTTTAATAATCTGTCTTATAGCTGGTGTTTACTAACTCCTACCAAAATTTAATCTTTTCGTATCCCCCCCCCGCAAAAAAAAAACCTCTCCTTTTGGCTGATTTAATTGTTTTGTTGAATCTTAAAAATGAGCGACAGTGCTAGCCAATTTTACCAGTATCTCAATTCATTTTTATTTATTGTTAGTTTGAATCTTCTTGCATCATGTACTTTTTGAGATTTATTATTTTGCCAGAGATCAAATCCCATTAAGGCAGGGATTATCATTATTAACATAACTTTTATATAATTCATTTTTAATATTTTGACACCTGAATAGTTGGAAATTTGCTATAAACTAGTAAGATTATACTGACTTTTGCTTCAAGGAAAGTTAAAGATTTTTGAGAAAGCTAGCCATAAAGATATTGCCAATTATTATTATTTTTGAATAAAATTTATTTCTGGATAACATTTTGAATTTTTTAGTTCCTTTTGGGAGCTAACTTTTCCCTACTGATAACTTTCACTGACTGGCAAAAACAATAAGAAAAATACTAATATATTAAATAAGTTGAAATAAAATAAAATCAATTTAGATAAAAAGTTTATAGCTTTAGGGAATATTAGAAACAAATCAAAACCCAGATAAATATATATATATGTTTTACCTATTTGTTATAAATGAAAGTTTTTATTTTCATTTAAAGAATAAGTAAGGGAAACTACTCGGAATTTATCAATGAAATCAAGATTAAAAAAAATATGATTGTATGTTTGGAAAAAGTATACAAAATACTTAGAATATCTCTAACAGATTAAAACCCCTGCCCCAAAAAACTATAGTATTAAAGATAATCAAATGAGATTTAAAAATTTTTGCAAAATGATTTTGTTTCATTCATTTTCACTGTAATAATTTGGAATTTCTATTGAAAAGGATTTGTTTTAATCCTACAATGAATGGCTGAAAGCAAAGTTTGAAAAAGAAAAACTAAATTTATTTAATTGTTCTGAAAAGCAGCAGTTATTCTTATTTTACAAATATAGAATTCTTTGGCTTCTCACATTATTATATATATATATATATATATATATATATATGACACAGAGGTCTAAAAATACTTTTTTAAGTTAGTTAAATGAAAGATAGTAAATTTATTAATAAATCTAAAAAGTCAAATTCACTTGAAATTTTCTTTCATAGAGAGAAAAAAAATGGAACCAATGTAAAAGGTTTTGTTTAAATATATTTTTTTAATTATCATTATTTACCTCAGATGATCATTTTTATAATTTATTTTTAGTCTATTTGAAGTTTTATCCAGGATTATAAAATTTCAGTTTATATTTTGTCAATTTTCATTATTCTTATCTATCTATGATCTATATGATCTAATTAGAATCGCTATTTGAACTATCTCTGCTTTGCTTTGTAACATTATTATCATACTGTTTCTTATAATGACAATTATATATCTAAAGTTATATAATATGTACATTATAATTCTATTATAATTTATTCATAGTGAGTCTTTTCATTAAAATAAATTGGTGAAATGTTGTCATTTTTTGTGTTTCACATGGGAAAAAGAAATATCATTATATACAAAGTAAACTTAAAACCAGTTTGATATTTGATTTATTGCTGTTGTGGGACCTTTTATTGGAATTTTTTAATTTTATTTTTTTAATAAGGCCTTATATCATAGACAACCAAATTAGATGATATTTCATCTTTGCAAAGGTTTTGTTTTTATATAATTAAAAAATAAATCTATATTACATTCTTAAAAAGCATGGAAATTGAAATGGGGGGTAGTAATTTAAGAATATTTCATGACTTACAATCTATTATAATTTACCAAATATCTGTTCCTCTGAACCATGAAGGCGCTGCCATTTCTGGCCAGATTTTGATCAAATTTTCAGAAATCATAAGGATCATCTCCGAAAAGTTTTAAACAATATTTGGCCAAGGTTATTTGATTTTTTTACTCTGCAAAATGAAACTACTACTGATAAAACAAAATAATTGCAAAGTAATGCCATGATTTGCTAGGGAGTTAATTGAGTAAAAACCACCCTAAAAAAACTCTGATTTCATCACCAATTTAATCATGACATACATAAAAGTTAGATTGTCAACAAGATAAAAATACTAATATATTAAAAAGTTCCAAGATTGGGTGGAGATTCCATTTGCATGGATCTACTACTCTCACATTAAAGGAAAGCAGAAGTTAACAGTGAACCAGAGGTTCTTTATTTATGATATTCAATTTTGAAAGTTACATGCATATTGGGCATGAATAAATGCAATATTTGAACAGAAATAGCTTAATGAACATGAGTGACCATCTTAAAATCCGTGTGTAATACGGATAAGTATTGCTCATTTATTAAAATGTAGGAAGAGACCCAAACAGAAAGTAAATTTTTTTTGTCTGTGTTCATTTTAATGAGGCTAGTCAGGCCAGTCAAATTTAAGAAAAGGATTTATTTGACTTAGGGCATTTTACATGCCTTCTACGAACATCCAACTATTCTAAATGACAATATAAAATTTTGAGCACATAAAATCTACATTCACTACCACTTTTCCAAGGCAGAGTCAGAGGTAAAATTAAAAATATATTTTATGGCAATCATGTTACATGATAGGCATTCCACCCTGGGAAAGTGTTGCATTTGTGACCATGTGGAGTGTGAGTGAGTAAAACTCATTGGATGATACACCTTGCCTTTGGTAAGAAGGCCTCATAGAACATGGGGGTGCAAAGGAACTGTTTGCTCCTCCAAGCAGATGCCCCTGTTTCAGAATGGTGTTGGAATAAAAATAATAATCTTTAATTACAGCTATGCAACTAATGAAAAATGAAGCCTATTCTTTTTTTTTTCTCATACATTTACTAGAAAAATTTTTTGTTCTGTTTAATTTTTTTATGGCTTCAAAATTACACAACTAAATAGAAATATTTTTTAATTAGCCTATATTAATTCAAAGTTAGATTTTGAATTTTTAGGTTATGGAAGTAGTAGTAATAGTAATAATAATGATGAAAACCACTAATCTCAGCTATGCAAGTAATGAAAAATGAAGCCTATTTTTTTTTATATCATTGTACACTTTGAATTTTTTATGACTTAAAAATTGCAAATTTTTAATTAGTCAATATTTATGAATTCAAAGTAAGATTTTGATTCTTAAGCATGTAGTATTAGAAATAATAGCGGGAATAATTAACATCACTAAACTTAGCTATGCAACAAAAAGCCAATTTTTTTCCATGTATAAAAATCATTGTATATTTTTCCTAGTATCTTTATGACTTTAAAATTGCAGTGCCAAATAGAAATACAATAAAACTTTAAGTTATTCATTATAAAAGTTAATTCCAATTTTTGACTTTTAATTACAGATTAATACTAGTTTGATATAATCATACATTTATATCCCAAATGATAACAATTTTTCAAAAAATATGATAATAGATAATTATACTCGTTTCTATTTCTTATTGTTTTTACATGCTTAAAATAAGCAGAGATCCTTCTAGAGGCTGTCATCCCTTGTAAAAATCAAATTATTAATAATTCTTATATTTATTATAGAGCTAAGGAAGGTGTAGTGAAAGATGTACTGTTAGAACATTACATATTCTTAATATCAATATTATTGAAAGCCGCATAAAAATTATATTAAAATAAGAAAAAGATAAATGAAACTTTATTCAAAGAGAAAATTCAAAATAATGGTCTTTTTTATTCATTTTTTTAATGTGTTAGTGAGTATCTTCCAGTATCTATCTGTGTATACACACACGTCTACTTTAATTTTCAACCAAAACCCAGCTGCTCACAGAGCAATCTTGTTTGATTAAAATATAACATCCTCAAAGAAAATTAGAATCATTAGAGGTAATTTCTTTTTTTGTATCCATGCTTGTGATTTCACAAAAGAGTACATGTTCTTGAGGAAGTCATATGAGGAATGTAATTCCTGCTGAGGCTTCCATCTTAGAATTTAACTTTTCAAGTACCTGAAATGTTGTTAGCTTTTATTAAAATTACTAATATGACCATTATTTTTGTAATATATTCAATTATACTTTTCTGATTGTGGTTTCAAGACAGATTTCTGATAATAAAATTATCATTTTCAAAATAAAGAAATATTTTCAGTTATTTGTATAATTTTTTGCAAATTCAACCAAAGAAATATGTCAGCTGTCTTATAATAATATATTCTTAGAATGATATTGACTGAATATAAGGTAAAAAGTTGAGGAAAGATAAAAAGTCAGCTGAATTTAAAATACAAAGTTGAAGAAAGATATAAATTAGTGGAAAAAATTACTGCATGTTGATGAAATGTACATTTCTGAGACAAAAGCAACAAAGATTTTTATAAGTGACATTGTTAATTATTATTGAAATTTGTAGTTTAACTAATATTTATTTAATATCTTACTATTGTTAAGTTATTCAGAACGATTAGAGAAGGAATGAAAAACAGCCATTACCAAAGTAAGTTAATACTAAAACCCTCTTTAATTTTTATGTGGTATACACTTTAAGCAATTACTATTTTGATATGTTAAAATAACTAGTTTATCTAGTCTTAAAAATCCCAACAAGTGGTAAGTGTAGAATCTAAGGAAAAGTAATCCTACAGTAGTTATTAATATCAATATTCAAATATGTTTAAAAAGTAGGATTTTAACTGGTTAATATTATAAAAAATAAGTATGTTTTTAAGCAGGTATATATTTGACAAGTGAATGATATATAAATTTATCTGGGTAAGTTGATGACAATGAAATGGGGTCAGAAGCAAAATATGTGGCAAGGAAAAACATTTATTAGAGATTAACTTTCCATGGGAATGGTACGTAGAGTTGTCCTTATTGACTGATGAAAAAATACTTCAAACATCAATAAATTAATCTTTTTTTTAAGAACCTCAAAGCAAACTTTCAGAAAAAAATATTAAGGTCAGTAAAACCTGAGAGACCCAAGTGCCTCCAGGTGTTGAGAATAAATAAGATTTAAAAGGGTATAATATACATTAAGAATTAGTGTAGACATTTTGTGATATAATTCCTTTTTAAATGCGGGCAGTTATGTTATTTATTTTTTAATATTTGTGAACTGACATAAATCCTCTGATAAAAGCTGAGATATTCCTTGATTTGTATTCATATTTTACATTACTTTTTTGCTTGTGAATTTAAACAGGATTTTGATATCTTGTATGTGTGTGTGTGTGTATATATATATATATATATATATATTTTTTTTTTTTTTTTTCTTGTAGATTAAAATTAGAATTTGATTTTCCTTTTAAAAATAACTCTAAATATAAAGGTTTTACCAAAATGTTTGGAATTTTTTTTAAAAGAAAACAAATACATAAACGTTGGTATTTTTCTGGTTAACTGAATAATTTTTATGTACTATGACATATAATTTTTAATTCAGAATTCTTTATAGAAGTAATTTACTTTATAGATTGAATTACTCAGATGATCCTTGATAATTTTCAAATTTTCCTATGTTGAATTTTTTTAAAAAGTTAAAAGTTAATGTTTTCTTCAAGTGGAGGAAAAATCTGTCCTTAACTGAAACATATCTAAAATAAAGATTAAAAACAAATGAATTGAATTTAAAAAGAAGACCAAAATCCTATGGATTTATTTCATTGATTAAGTTGTATCAACAGTTCTTTTGGAGAGGTTTAATGCACTAAGTTTTTGGAGAGAGAAAATCTTAAAATTTATTTCCTAACTATGAACAATGACATTTAAAAAAAATCTAACCCTAAGTTTTGACTTTTTTTATTATTTTTAGGATGCATAATAGTCACAGCTGCAATACTGAGCAGGTTTGCACAAAATCTTAAGTGGATTATAAAATACAATAAACAAAATAATAGATAAATAAACATTAATCAGTGAATGTAGTAGTAATAATAATAATAATATATGCAGTTGTAACTGGAATAATTACAATAAAAATCTTATAAACAGTTCTCTCAAATAAAATTGATTTAGATCAGTTCCAAAGTAATATTTTCAACCACCACAAAAAATAAACATTTATCATGTCTTTTCAAAGACAGTTAACCAATAGAGTTAGGAAAAAAAAATAAAAGAAAAATTTGGAAATTTATTCAAATAAAATTGAGAAGATAAAACTGAAAGGATTTTTCAGTTAAAAACAACTAGCCACACATCCTTACAAATAAAGGTTTTTCCTTTTCTTTTTTTTCATTATCAATTAAAAATACAGATTCAGTTTCCTTCATAAAGTTTCCCAATTTTACAGGGAACAGGAATAAAACTGAGGTTTTTAAAATACACGATATATGTGGCAAAAAAAGTCTTTGTTGTAATTTTATAATATCACAAACCAAATATTTTTTCTCAACTAAAGAATAGTTTCATTAGCAATAATATACATACATGAGACAGAAGGCTTAAAGAGAGGCAATACATGTCTTTTTTTCCATTGTGTGGGTATAGATCCTTTAGTTTCTCTTGGAGTGTAATCACCAGTTCTTTTTACCATTCTTCAGAAAAATGTCTCTGTTGCACATCACAAGATGTGTCATAATTGTAAATCATATCTCCCCATACACATTTTTTTATCCTTCTTTGCAGCCAACAGATTCCAAATTATTTACATATAATAATGAAATGTTATTTATCACAAAAACTTTCCAGCAGCCAAACTTTGTTAATCATCAAAACCTGCCTCCAACTGACTTAAGCTCTGCCCTTCTTACAAACAATCGGTAAATGTCTGAGGAGATGACAAAATCCTGTCATAGTCATCAGAAAGGTTTTTAGGTTTCATTGATAAATAGTTCTTTTTTTTTTTTTTGATTTAATAAAAAATTTGTTTTAAACTTTAAAAATTCAAATTTCAGATATTAAATATCAGGGGGATCAAAATTAAGTTATTTTGGTTAATAATACAGTGACAAATTTTGTCAACTAAAATTTCTTTTAAAGTTGAACAGAAATAGAAAAAAAGTGTATATAGTCTTTCATGAATAAAGACATTTTATAAATATTTTTGTAAAATTTTTGAATAAAAAAAAATTGCCTTAAGTTTTTAATTTAAAAAAAGATGATAAATAATTGACCATTTTTGGTCATTTATTAATTCTGCTCTCAATTCAATATATACACAAACAATTTTCTTAAATGTTTTCTTTTATCTATTTTTCAATGAAGAAAAGTGTTGTCATTGTTAGATAACTAAGGAAGAACTTGAAGATGTTGATCTTAGTATATGTTATTAAAACCTCTTAAAATGAAAAAAAAACCAAAAAAAAAACCAAACCTGCAAGCATTTCCATTGAAGAAGGAAGGCAATAATAAAAAATACACAGGACCAAATTATATGATAGCCTGTTTACAGGTACCAATTCCTCACATCTTCAAAAAAAATTTTTTTTCTCCTCTCTCACCTTCTTCTCTGTTTTCATTCTTCTTTTTGAGGGAAGGGGGTTGTTTGCTGTCACTTATTTTGGATATTTTAGAAAAAATACATCTGTGAACATCTCACCAATTGTTTTTCTCACTGCGATTTGACAATGAGGATAGTGGGAGGTTGTCCTGTGACCTGTTTTACTGCTTTTGTCCTGGTTAAAAGCCAAGAAAGATATCTGTTAGAATAATTCTGACCACTGAAACGCAATTAGGGTTAAAAAGACTCCTGCAGATGGCAAGCACCGAGAAGTTTGTATCGCATCAATAACTGCAGCTAGACAGATGCGTTTAAACATTGTATCAATAAATGATAGTGTCTAGATCTAAAATGCTCACTTGCCTGGTAGACAGTTTTACCCTGAGCTAGTTCATTTTGTTTTTTTTGTCTGCTGAAGAAAAACTCTCATTTTGATTAGTCATCAATGAGGGTTATTTAACGAAGGTGGATTCTTTTTGGCAGGGCTTGTTATTTTGTAGTAATACTTGAACTCTGACCCCAGGCTCTGTATGACTATATCATGCATACCTACAACAAATATAAAAACAGCAGTTTCTTTAATGATTATTAGTAATTACTGGATATTACACAGATCTTGAAGCAGATAGGTGGGCTTTTAAAATTTTTTGAAACAAAAAAAAAAAATAAACATGTAATTATTATAGTATAATGATGAACAACATTTTTATCAATAGGAATACTGTATGCATAATATATATATATATAGGTATAAATAAATATTTGTATACACAGATTATATATGCAAAATATGTGCAGAAAAGTACTTTTTTTTTTTCAAACTAAAAATAAATGAATTAAGAAGGTAAGTGGGAAGGGGAAAAAACAAGAACAAAATTCATCAAAATGCATGAAGAAGAAAATTGTTTAAAAAACTCTTTTTTTTTTTTTTTTTTTTTTTTTTTTTTTTTGAGGGTTTAAAATCAAATGATTATGACTAATTGGTGAACCATGAAAAATGATTCTTTTTAATTTGTATTCCTTCAATTCTAATTAAAAAAAAGAATAAAAATCAAAAAAGAAAAAGAATTAAAAACCTTTTAAAGAAAATGGTTGTGTTACTCAACCTGCATTTTGTTTTTCTCTCATACCAATAAAGAAAAAAAAAAGATAATATTTACAGAAATTTATGATCACATAACGAAAATGGTGGTGCTTCATTTGTGCCTGTTGTTTAGTAGGGAGAATTGTAGCAGTTGTGTTGGTAGGTATTGCTGGCGGCACCAGCAAATAGTTATTCACTCAAAGAGTTGAGAAGGAAGCTGTTAGGAAAAACTCCATTACAAGAACACTGTTAGTCAGTTTTCACTCATGAGAAGGCAGCAACAGTGACCATGCCAAAATGCATACTTCAGACACCATGGATTGAGGGTGGGCCATGACACTTGGGTGCAAAGACAATGTCCTTTGATTGGTAAGGTGGATGGGGGTAGGGGTTAGCTACAAAGCTGACCAGTGACTCCCAAACCCCTGAGACCCTTCTCCCCAACTTTCCAAAGTAATAAATGGGGGAGGTCAATCAAGGTTGATGCCATTTAAAAAAAAATGCTTAGGATTGTTGACTGTTTTGTACCCTGAATTTGTGGTCAAGTTCAAATACAGTCATAGTTATTAGACCTATTCTTTTGTGTACTGTGACAAGGGCAAGTACAATCATCAGGTCGGGAACATTGCAGATTATCTTTGGCTGCTGAAAAATAAATGTTATGAATTTGATTGGTTAAAGTTATCAAAACTGAATGAGAATTATCAAAGTAGAAACATGTTTGATGATTTTTTTAAAAAAAAATTTGATTTTTTTAAAAAAAAATTTGATTTTTTTTTTTTTTTTTTTTTTTTTTTTCTTTTTTTTTTTAGTAGTGTTATTTGTGTTGGAATTAAAGCTGTTAGTTTTTGACTTTGTATTTTTGATGTTTCTCTTTTTGTTGAAAAGATAATTTTGTATTTACAGGTACATTTTGATTTGCTTTTAGATAAAATCAAAACTAATTCCTTTTATTTTGTTTAGTTGTATATTTTTCAAAATAAGGATACTTTTATTTGCATATTATTATTATTATTATTTGGTTGTAGTCTAAAAGATGAAAATAAGACCCATGAAACTTTGGAAAGCACTTATTGGTAGTATATGATATTACACTGAATTGTCTCAAATTAATTAAAATGTAAGCAATTGGAAACTCATAAAAGCCAAAAATTAAATGATCTAACAATCTTAGAAAAATACTGAAAAGATCTACACTAAAGCATGAAGGAATTTGAACATGTAAGTTGTGGTATATATATATATATATACTCACACACTAAGAAATAAAAGAGTTGTTCAAAATGTTCTAAGCCTCACCCAGACTTTAGATTTATCACACACCTCCCACCTTTATGTGGGCCTGATCTGCACAGAAATTAAAAAAGAAACCTAAATCAGTTTTTCTAGTTTTATAAGTTTTATACTTGCCACAAGAAAAGTGTTCATTTACAGTTTTTCTTCCTAGATGAAACTTACGACATTTTAATGACCTTTGTGAGTATAAGATACACACACACACACATATATATATAAACAGCACAAATCCATCTAATATGTTCCCAGGTATTGGTAAAATAGTATGGCAGGCAGTGCTCTACCAATCCATCATGGACCAGCATGGCAGGATAAAGATCCTTACTCACCCAGTCTTACACACCTGAGAGGTTGCCAAGTTGACTGGGGGCTGTAGAATACACAGACTGCACTCTGCAGAGGGGTAAGCCCCTACTCAATCGAGTGTCCTGGATATGACAGTAAACAGTCTGATGGTGAGGTTCCAGTAATGCTGGGGCTTTGAGGAATGCAGAGCATCCCTTTATTGCCATTGCTCCCAGGTCCACTCTGGCCTGGAATGGTAGCACCTGATAGGGCCCTATCTTTGGGTTAAATAGAACTAAACAGTGTACTTATGCTAAATTGAATTGTTTGAATTCAATTAAACGGTGTATTTATGCTAAACTGAATTGTTTGAAATAGAACTGATTATTTGTATAAAAATGGATTTGGCATTAAATAATCTGCACAGGTTGATATGCCATAAAACCCAAACAACCAACTAATCAACACGTGAGGGAATGAATGCATAGGTGTGAAACTGTCATCAAGCACTATTGATTCTGTTTCTATGATATCCAAACTTAGACATACATGATCTATCATTGATATTGAGTATTCTCTATTTCTAAATAAAGCAAACTACATTTTATATATATATATATATATATATATATATATATATATATATATATATATATGGTTTCCAGAAAAAAAATTAGAGCTTTATTGATGATACATTTCAAGTAAAACAGTTTTTTTTTGTTGTATGACCTTTAGCTATAAGAATAAACTAGATACTATTTCTGATGTATTTATTTATTTGGATGAAACTTTAAATGTATATTCTTAGCAGAATTGTTAGACATTATGAAAAATATGGATTATCCCTACAACATTGTGTATCTGATAACTCTGAGAACTCAAGAAAGGAGGTTGGGAGCATCTACACAGAAGTAGCAGGGGTAGTTGTACAGCAGGCAGGTAGAAGTAACAGTCACAGATGAAAAGAGGATGAGAACAGCTGAGCAGGATGGTTGAACCAGCCTGCATTAAACAATAAAATAGCATCAGCTAAAGAGACAGAGAACCACAAAGAAAACAGACCTTATGAAGAGAAATCTGTAACTCTCCAATTAATCACCTCTAAAGATTAAGATAATTTGAATTTGTTACCTTTATAATATTATTGACTGCTAAAAGAATATGTTTAAGCAATTTCATATGCATGGTAAATAAATGTTTTTTTTTTTTAAACATTTATTTGCCTTGTGTTTTTCCTCTCTTATAACTCATATGGGGAGTTGTTAAATTTTCCCATAACAGCTATACATACTCACAGCACTATTGTTTTATACCATACTAAGGGGATACTGATTGTCATTTTCTACTTTATTAACAATTTCCACATTGAATTGTGCTAGATATTCAGAGAGATGAAAATGTAAATACTTTTTGTGTTAAATCAATTTTGTGATAGTATTTTTGGTAAGCTGAATTAGATTTTATTGTGAAAGGGTGTTTTATATTAGAAGCATTTTAGTTAGGTTATGAGTACTCAGTATTTTTTTTTTTTTTTTTTGTGTAATAATTGATACTGAAAGACTACAAATGGGGATTTCAGAGAACAATTCCATTAAATTTTCTGGGATAATTTCATTCATACTAATAGAACCTCCTCCTTCTCACAAAATGAGACATAAATGTATTAATATCTCATTGGGATAGGGAGGGAGACAAAAGAGATATAATATACTTTCTCTATGCTGGGATATTACTAAGTCTGACTAATGGTTCCTGACACACATTGTAAAATTTTCACCCTTTGCAAAATTACAAGAACCACCATAGCCTTTCTCTCCCTACCCTAAAAAAAAAAGATGTGTTAATAAAAAATGCCTTAACTTGTAAAAACCTTAATAGTACTTAATAAAAATTCAATTAATAATGATGAGGGAAAAAATTGATATATAAAAAAAAAAAAGGAAAATTTCATTTTTGATAAGTTGTTTATACTGTAATAATATTTATCCATGTAATAATTTGCATCAAAACAAATTTGTCGGCAAATTACAACTTGATTTTAAGAATCTACCTAAAATCAGAGATTTATCTAATATCAATAAAATTTTTACTGTTCATTTACAAAAGGGATATTTTATAAAAAAATGAATTGAATTCAGTTCCTTAAAATTTGGGGGGGTTTCCTCAGATATTTTGGACCGTCAGATCTTTGCTCTCACTCCACCTTTGTAGGATCTTCGGGTCTCATGCAACACCTCTGCCATATACAACGTTCAATACTTTTATCTATTTTGGCTGGTTTGTATTGAATGTAATACTAATAACAAAAAAAAGTGCTTTTAAAAGGGAAGATACCAATATCATTTAAAGAATTATTTGGACAGTTGATCCTCCCTTATTTTTATTCTTCAAGTGATATTTCAACCAATACATTCTCCTGTTTTCTTTAGTTGTAATTTGTACTTGCATACAGAAAAAGACTCTTTTAATGAATTTCATTTTTTATCCCTTGTTTATATTGAGTACAGGAAATCAGACTAACATGGAATTCAACTTGTTATTCAACAGAAACAAGGAATACAAAATGGAGTGCTATAAAAAGAACTGAGTACAATTCTATGTAAAAAAAAGGATTGTTTGCAGAAAGAAAATAGAAATCAGTCAAAAATATGAAAAAAAAAACCCCAACCTGTTCACACCTCTTTAAATGGCTTGAGATAATAAAAATTAACCTTGTTTAAATTTGGTGAAAATAGATTGTACTATTCTTGAAAATGGCTGGAGAAAAAGCCAAAGCACTGAATCTTTCAGATGATTTCTACATCCATTTGATCTAGATTTACACTCCTTTGTTTGTAAAGAAGAAAATGTCTTTTTTTTTTCTTTTTTAAATTAATACATTTTTCATTCTTTTTTTCTTTTTAATCAATCATGCATTAAAAAAAGGTGCTGCCCAAATATATATTTCTTATAGATGTGAATATTACATCTGAAGAAGAATGTACTACTTGAAACACGTACAATAAGAACAAGGAGTGTAATTATCTGTATGATTCTTTAACTCTTCTCAACACTGAAGATAGTTGTGGCTCCCATGTGTAGTTGAATCATTTTCTGGTATTTTGAAATTTTGAAATTCATATTATTTGTTATAGAGTTTAGAAATTTGCAGTTTTTAACCTAAATTTCTTGTTGTAAATAAACTCTATTTAACTGGTTTTTTGAAAAAGAAATCAGGAATTGAATTTGATGACATTGATTACTAATTGCTTAATAGATTAATCAAAAGGATTATTTAGACATTGGATGTGTCCCATAACTTGATAAGACATCAAGGTTCCATGCCAAGTAATTTCTTTCATGGTATCTTTCAAGGCAACCAGGGTTATTTGGTAGTGCCCATCTCTCCAAGTAACATTTTGACAGGTTGTCCTAGATTATATGGTATTGGTATGAAGGAATGATCTGTGGCTTTTTATAGGACTGTTTGAATATCCAAAACAATAAAATTGATTATTAGTGAATAAATAAGTCAAATATCGTAATGATAGATGACCCTTTTTTGACAATAATAAAAAAATAAATTTTAGTGACAGTAAATTTATTTAAAATCAAAGTTATGGCTCATCAGGACTCAAGATAGAACTAGAGAAGTATTTCTGAAGAAATAAAACAAAACTACATTTTTTCCCCCAAATAAAATAATCAGTTTGTACTTTATCTGTGTTAACATAGCATGACCAAAGACTAAGCTTTTTAAGCCAGTCAAAAAACATCACAAACTAACACTGAATGCTTCTGGAATCTTCTCAAAAACATAAAAACCTCCAAATTCACCCATTGGCTAGTTCTTCACATGCCTCCTTGGCTTCCATTTGCATACATCTTATGCACACAACTGTTTTTAACATTACCTTAGTAATTCAATGACACCATGTCCACACAAGCACACTCTCACACAACATATGAATGACAGAAAAATAAGTCTTTTCTTTAAACTTTTAAATGAGAAATCTGAGGCTTGCTAGAACTGACATTCAATGAGTGTAAACTATTTTTTTCTAAAAAAAAACTTTCTATCTGTGGATAAGAATACTCTTTTTTATATTGATGCTATTATTTGTTTGTTTCAAGCATTTTACACACACACACAAAATAAAAATGAGGATAGCATAGACATAGTCAACAGTACCTGGTAACTCAGTTATCAAGCAATGTTGACTGTGTCAACATTATCCTAACTTCAATATTCATGCTCTATCACAGATATTGAACACTTTTGATATATAAATATAGCAAACTAATACATATATATATATATATATATATATATATAGATTCAAATTTTGTGCTAAGACCGTTTTTAATTAGTAAAATCTTCACAGTGCCAAATACATGATAATACAGAGCAATATTACAATATATTCCAAGAATATGATATAAAACAGGAAAAAAATCTTAGAACTGAGTTTCACACACACAAATTCATGTGTGTGTGTATTAATTCTTACTGAGTGTTTTTCAAGTTCTTGAGACAATTCCTAATGTTATGTTTTCATTTAAAATGTCTATTTAAAGATATATTTTTCTAGTTAATGCCATATTTTTTCACAGACTTGAGTAAATATTATGATACACATGAGGATTATATTTAAAAAATAGAAATTAGACATTAAGTTTAGGTAAACATTAATTTTGTTTATTTTGACTTGATTTTTTTAAATTTTATGTATACATTTAAAAATAAATTACCACAACATTTCAGCTTCTGGATTTTTTTGTGTCTTGTATTTCTGAAGGGATATGCACATCACACCTGCTACTTGTACTTATGAGTTTTGGATTGTTTTCCATAATCTGAGTGCTGAACCTGCAACCTATTAAACTGGGTGAATATTGCTAAAATATCCATTGGGACCTTAAATTCTGGGTCTATTTACTTGTGTTAAGCATCTGCTATGTATTATTAATGTCTATACTGATAGGATGATTTGACAATAGACTTGCAGGTTCCTAAAAGTATGCTAAGTTTTATGGTTATTGTTATAGAAAATGGAATAAGAGACCAGAGTTCAAATCCTAGATGAAGCTGTTAATTTTTCAGTTCATGCTAATGCCCTTGGAAAACATATGGGGCAGTCCTTGTGGTTAAAGTGTTCGACTGCAGCCTTGAAGTTAACAAGTCTGAACTCTAGTTGCATTATTGCATTCACTTTCAGACAAATACCCTTTGAGAAAGGTATGAATTCTTGTTCCTGCAAGATCACTGAAGTTAACCTGTTCAATACTTACATGGATAACCACTTAAGCAACAACAGGTACTGTAAGCAACCTGAGGCCTGTGTAGCATATCTCAGCAAAGCTTAGTAAATAACAATCCACTTGCTTTGGGGTCCTTGGGTGATGTAATGGTTAGCAAGCTAGATGAGCAAACTTGGAGTGAGTTTGAGTCTCATTGGAAGCTCTATTCATAGAGCCTTGTACCACATTAAGTAAAATGCTTTGTAGATAATAATCCACTTGCCTCTTGAATCAATGCTGGACAACTTCACAACTTGAACATCTATTATAGCAGTGAGCAGTTAACTAAATATTTTCTTGAAATATCAGAATTTAGACAAGTGAACTAATTTCTTGGCATTGTAAATTGATTATTAAGTTTTAAAGACCTGGAAGTATAAGTTTCTTCCATGGTGTAAGGAAAATAGAAGTACCAATTTTAACATTGCTATTTGTCCATAAAAAGATGGTAAAACTCTCTCAGTTGCTAACATCTGACTGGAGTCTTGTCAAATTTATTACAGTTATCTTCCCAACTGATGAGGATATTTTGGCAATATTAAGGGCAATGAGGACGATATACTTATTTATAGGAGATACTGTATATTGTACAGATAAATATGATTTTTAGTCTTATTTGTTTATCAGTTGTAATTATTCATATATTGTATGGATAAAACAGTGTGGTGTTTTTATGAAAAACTAATATATTTTGTCAATATATAATTTTCCTTGAGGATTAACCAAAAGTACATATACCTATCTATTGTGAATTCGACCTGAAGAATTCCTATTTCTCCACATCACTGCTTAGATTTTCAGCTATTTTCTTGCCAGAAAACCAGAAAGGTGAAGTCACCATCATGGTGAGTTCAGGATCCTGAGAGTTGATTCATTATTTAATGAAGAAATAAAATTATTTCATATTTTAGTCTGCTACAAATAATTGAATATTTGCTCTTTTAAAAATAGTGACTTAATCCATTCATAATTAACATTAGATTAATATGAGAGAATGATATCGAGTATGTATTTTTTTTCCTTTCTTGGAAACTCTTCTAAAAACTCTGTTTATCAAATAATTTTGGAATCCCCCTTAATTCTTGTAACTAATCTGAAAGAAATCTAAACCTCTCACTCATAGAACCTAATTACTATTGTTATTTGTTAAGCTTTACTTGAAGGTGTCTCCCTGGTGTAATGGCAAAAGTGTTTGACTGTAACCTTGAAGTAAGCAAGTTTGAACTCCAGTCACAATTATTCAATTTCCAACTAATATCCTTGGGAAAGATATGAACCTCCTTATCTTCCCTGCATTGGGTTAAATAGTATCACTACTGTTCATCTATAAGTATGGCTTTGGCATTAATCAACCCACGAAGGGTGATAAACCATTAAAACAAAGAAACTAAACCTAAGCTTTACTTAAAATACCTGCCGTTACTAAGGGGTCACTCATCCAAATATTGAGCAGGCTTATTGCTGCTTAACCTTAATGATCAGATGGGAACCAGTACTTTCAGCATGACTTTGGCTGCAAGTCAGAAAACTAAGTGTAACTTAGATTTGTCAGTTAGTTAACTTTGATATGTCAGTTAGATGAGCTGGTTAATCATTACACCATCATGTGATATCCAGATATCATCAATGTTTCTTGTTTTTATATGCCTTGTTGGCTTAGAATATACTAACTGTATCTTCCACAGATGGGTTAGGCCTCCCCCGCAAAAACGTGTCTTGGGATGACACTAAACTACATCTGGTGGTGAACCTTCAGTTTTGGAGATCTGTGGTGTGTAGAGTACCCCTTCATTACTATTACTCTGACCCGAAGTGGTAGTACCTGTTAGGATCCCATCTGTTTGTAATTTGTTTGTATTAGATAGGAATACTTGATATTATAAAACCAAAAAATGACAAACTACATAAAAAATGTAAATATAAATGTATAATGTACACAATTCCTAAATCTTGAAGCATAGAATAACTGTTAGGATCCCATCTATGCGTCAAATAGATTTTTTTAATTATAAATATATTAGATTGGACCATGGGCAAAAAAGTCCCTCTTAAACAACTACATAAAAAATATAAATATGAATGTGATTCTCTAACCTCTTGATATAAAATAACCCTAGGTGGACTGACATGACATTAATATCAATGAATCTGTCTTTGTTGTTTCCTTTGACAAACCTGTGATAGTTGTTTTATTGCCACTGTATCATACAATAAAATCCAGAAAGGTGCAAAAAATCTCAACTTGCAAAGATAATGCTTTCCATTCTTACTAATGTCTGAAAGCACTTTATCTAACATAAGAAATGAACATTTTTTTGACAGCCCTATGAAAATGTCATTGCTTTCACTCAAATGCTATTATTGATAAATGCTCTGCAAATGTTTTGACATGAGATAATTTAATAAAAACAAAAAAACTCAGCACCAATCCAATTGGGTTATGTAATAAAAAGTTTATTCTAGCCATAAAGCTTTTTTAATGTTTCTTTCAGAGGACTGGAATGATTTCATCAGAAGACATAACTGGTACTTGAATTATTTATTTATAACATTCTTTAGAAAATAATGGCTGATTTTAATAGATATTTTTTCCAAACAACCTAGCAAATAGATATAAATAAGATACAACTGATAAAATATTTTTTAGAACTGGATGCTCTTATGTATGGCTAGCTCTTTCTAATTAATATAATATATTTATTTGTAAATTGTGCCAGAGAGTGTTCTCTCCATAAATATTGGTGCTCTCAGAATGACACTAAACTGATTTTGGTAGTGAAGTTCTAGTTCTAGAATACTGCAGAGCATTCAGTCACTCCTTGATTGCCAAGGTACATCTGTTTGAGATAATACTTAAAATAATGGTGAACTTTATCAATACATTAGCTATAACAACATTGATATTCTAATGAAATGTTTATCTGTTCAAAATAATTGTGCATACACATTTTTGTACTGTATTTAATTGGCAGCTATAATAGTTAAACTGACTTTGGCATAAAATAACCAACATTTTGATACACAATAAAACAAACCAAAAACCATAAATATTGATTATAATAAATGTTTAAATTATTATAGAGGAAATATATGAAGATTGACAAAGCATATTCATTTTTGGAAATTGAAATTAATCCTAAGAGGTGGAAATTTGGCACAATATTTTATCTATCAAGTCAGTATTTAACAATATCATTTTGGTTGTAATTGGGAACACATGGACAGTTTAACGAGTGGAGGAGGTGTATGCATGCATATATATATATATATATATATATATATATATATATACACATTATCAAGGGAAAAAATTCCCTGGTCTCAGGGAAGAGTATCACACTGTTGTTGAACTACTCCAATTCTCTCTTTTAGGGAAATAACGAGATAGTTCTGCAGGTTTAGTATCAAGTTCACCTTACATCTATTTTGTTGCCTTCTGGGTAAAACAGAGATCCAATTCTTTCATCGCAGTCTGAAGACCCAAGGAATGTTGGTCATTTATCGATTGTGTCTTATCTATTTACCCAACCCCTCCAGCATGAGCAGGATGTGATACATGATTGATTTGTAAAGTAGAGTACAGCTGATTTGCATTTAGAGTTTTCCTTCTCCTAGACTCATTGTTTAACCAAGGCCAAAGGAACCAGTCTGCTCTAGTAGGAAAGAGAATAGATGGATTCATGCCTTTTTCAAGGGCATTAGCATGAGGTGAAATACAAACATCCTTGTCCAGGATTTGAAGTTGGGGTATAAAGCAAGGTCAATTTTTAAATGGAGTAAAACTGGTCTGAATTCAGTTTTCCTTAGTGACTGGTTGGCTTATCAATGCTAAAAAATGTAGTTTGTTTTACTATTTACCCCTAGCAAGAGAGAAAGGAGAAGGATTCATGCCTTTCCCCAGAGCAAAGTGAAGTGCAAACAGCCTTGACCAGAATTTGAACTCATGCGGCTGATTCTATTTCTTCTGATGATAACCGTTATGCTAAGCATGCCTCTTAATAACTAAATTAGTAAATTTTCCAGTTTAGAAGTTAATGACCTTTTTAACCTGACTTTTAAATCTTAAACACTTTTTTTTTCTTTGTAAATTGTTTGATAAACTAAATAGATTAATTCTTTTCCTAAATGTAATACAATTATGAATTACACAAAAATAATGCTAAGAGAATGTACTATCAATTTGCAAATCTTTAAAAAAAATACTGACGTATATTTACTCTGCCTCACATTGTCAGAATAGAATGACTACATTGATTGAAATGCCAGTCAATCTCAATCAGTTAAAAGGGGGACAGCATTGAAAGAGAACATAAAACAAATAAAATAAATTTTGATGCAAAGACTTCAGAAGATGAAAGAAAATTAATCAATTTAACATTAGCTGGTTTTGAGAAAAAATCAAATCAAGTCAGTAGGTAGGAGCTATTGTGACAGCCATATTTATGATCTTAAATGCATTAATTCAATTATAATGAAGCAACCAACAAATGGCTTTCTTTTGACTTAGCTGACGAGAGTTAACTTCTTAATGCCTTGTTTAGATAGTTAAAGAGAAAAATAAACAAACCTATTCTTCAACAAAAAGTATTCATTTACCCAACCCTTTTTGCCATGGGCAGAATATGATACAGTTTTTAAACTGAGTAAAGCTGGTTTGAACTCAGAATTTTCCTTATAGACTGGTTGCCTTTAAAAACCCAGTCTACTTTACTATTTATTCATAGCTGAGTGGAGAACAAATGAATTCATTTTTCTTCTCCTAGATTGGTTGTCTTATCGAGGTTAAAGAATCGTTTACCAGGCTATTTACTCATAGCTGTGTGGAGAACAGATGGATTCATGCCTTTGTAAAGGCATTAGTGTGAAGTGAAATGCAAATAGTTTTGTCAGAGATTTCAATTCAGGTCACTGAGTTGATTTCCCATGATGATTACAGTTACACTAAGAGTACGCTACTATTTAATAGTTATCTCTTATAGAAATTAGATGGGAAATTATTATTACAGTAAGTGTGAACACTGACTCATTTACTATTAAGTTGCTAATTGGATTGGAAATTGCTGTATTCTCTTGGAGATTTTTAATGTCATGACACTAATAGAAATTACACAATGATATGTTAACATTAATAATGAGATCATTATGATAGAATATATGAATATACTTATTTTGTTTGATTTTGCATCATCTAGTTTTTTGGATTGAGAAGAAAAGAATAGTTTCATTAAATCTTTTATATTAGTTATTTTTGATTGATAAGAGAAAAACTCACTTAGATTCTCAGTAATTAATCATTGGAATTTAATCAAGCAAACAATATTTCGGTATCTTTAGTTTTATCATAAATGATTTTAACTAGATGAGTAGTTAACCTCTTGGGTTCCTGTTGTAATGGCAGTTCATGATGGTATTGGTGCTTCTATTTAGGAAAGAGTGAAGGGTTCTAATTGATATTTCATAGTTATATTGATAATTTAGTTGATGAAAAATTGATGTTTAGCACAAAATACCTACCCCCACTCCAGTATAATTCAGTTGCAAATTAAACGGGAAATAGCTTTATTTTTTAAAGTTAGAAACTTTTAAGTACACTGCTCTTAAGAAGCTTACATATTTACCAATAATGACACAAGGATATGACACAAGGTCAATTTTTAAGCGAAGTTTAACCGGTTTGAATTGAGAGTTTTCCTTCTCCTAGACTAGTTGCCTCACCAAGGCTGAAGAACCTAGTCTGCCCTACTATTTACCCATAGCTGGAGGGAGAATAATTGGATTCATACCTTTCCAAAGGGTATTAGTGCTATGTGAAATGCAATCAGTCTCGTCCAGGATTTGAACTCGTGTCGCCGTGTCCATTTCCTACGACGATAACCATTACACCACGGGCACCTCCACACCTCTTAAGAAGCTTACAATGATGTCTTGTTTTTGCTTGTTGTCTATCTCTCTTGCATATATTTAATATATATATATATTGTTGCTGGAGTCCTGTAAGGAGATACATTAGCACCATTTCTATTTATAATCTACCTAGATTATACATAACAAACATCAATAGATCTAATGAAAAAAAACTGTTTCACACCAAAACAGGCAAGAAGCAGACAATATCCCACAGAAGCTATCACAGATGCAGACTAATGTAGATGATTTAGCACTTGTTGAAAAACACCTGCCCAAATTGAATCTTTGCTGCATTGCTTGGAGCAGGCAGCAATATGCATTGACCTCGATGTGACCTCACAGAAAACAGAATTCATGTTTTAAACAGATTCAAGCAAACTCCACATTAAATGGCGAGCCACTGAAATTAACTGACCTGTTCACATACCTTGGTAGCAATATCTTCACTACAGAAATGGATGTCAATTGGAAAGGCATGGACTACTATTGACAGGTTGTTGATCAGATGAAAATCTGATTTCTCTGAAAAAAAGACATTCTTCCAGGCATTAACCATATCAGCACTACTGTATGGTTGCACTTCATGGACTTTATTGAAATGCTTGGAGAAAAAGCTATCTGAGAACTACATAAGGATGCTGCATGCTGTTCTGAACAAATCCTGGAAGCATTAAACGCATAAAGCAGCAGCTATAAGGCCACTTACCACTCATCTCACAAACCATCCAAGTAAAACAAATAAGATTTGCTGGTGAGTGCTGGAGAAGCTAGAATGAACTCTCCTGAGGATTTCTTCTCAGGAACACACCAGTGTTGGCTGACCAGAAAAAAAAATTAGATACATTAGCTGTGTGAGTAGAGTAGATGCCATGAAAGAAGACCTGCCAAGTGCGATGTCTGATAGGGATGGATGGTGAGAGAGAGACCAGGGTATCAATGCTCTCAGCTTGACTTAATCATATATTGATTGGTTGGTTTTTATGGCATATTAACCTTTGTAGATTATTAGATGCCAAATCCATTTTTATACAAATTGTCAGTTCTATTTCAAACAATTGAGTTTAGCATAAGTATGCCATTTAATTGTCAAAAATATTTCTATTTCAAGCTATTCAGTTTTGTCAAACAGTTCTAATTCAAACAATTCAGTTTAATATAAGTATAGATTTTGTTTACACATAGTTCAATGTCAAAACAGTTTTATATTAAACAATTTAGTTTAGCATAAGAACAGAGTTTAATTGTCAAAAACATTTCTATTTCAAGCTATTCAGTTTAGTCAAACAATTCTAATAGAAACAATCCAGTTTAGAATAAGTATGCAGTTTAACTCTATTTAAACCATAGAAAGGACCCTTATCAGGTACTACCACTCTGAGCCAGAGTGGATCTGGGAGTGATGGCAATAAAGGGGTATTCCACATTCCCCAAAGCTCCAGTATTACTGAAGCCTCACCATCAGATTGTTTAGTGTCATATCCAGGACACTCGGTGGGCAGGCTGGGGCTGTAGAATACTCTGACTGCTTCTCTGCAGAGGGGTAAGACCCCCTCCCCAACAAGTATCCTGGATATGACACAAAACAATCTGATGGTGAGGCTTCAGTAATACTGGAGCTTTGGGGAATGCGGAGTACCCCTTTATAGCCGTCGCTCCCATGTCCACTCTGGCCCGGAGTTGTAGCACCTGACAGGGTCCTATGTATGGGTCAAATAGAATGATTTGACGTCTCAACTCTATACAACCAAATGACTTATGCAAAATTGAATTGTTGGTGATAGATAGCAGTACTCAAAACCACTTTGTACAAATAACTAATCTACCCTGTTGGCAGGGTCTGTAGAATACACCGACTGCACCTCAGTAGAGGGGTAAGAGCTCCACAAAGAGGACACCTGTTGGCCGTGGGTGGTGACCTGTAATGCTTTAAGACAGGATCCTGGTGGCTGTCTGTGACTTAGTTGCCTAAGTGGTCACATGATCAGCAACACTCCACTTTGGCCCTTACTGGGCTAGACGGGCAGTTGGAGAGGCCCAATCCGAACAATTGTCTAGTCATGTCAAGCTCTCTTTCGGAGGCCTGCAAAAGACCTTTGAAGGTCTCCAAAGCAGAAAGCTATGGCTGCAAGGTCAACCATGCTGAAGAAAGACCTATGTTTCCCCTCTTTTCTCTAGGTGAGTAATAAACTTGGGAATGAAAACCTAGAGATCCCAAATTGCTGGTCCGTTTCCTCAGTGTGAGTATACTGAATGTGTAGCCCTGATTTGCCAAGGTGAATGGATTTCCCCTTATGCATTTCTCTTCATAGGGCACCGTGGTGGGTGGGGAGCACAGTCAGTGAACTCAGCAAAACTCTCTATGGATACAAAACAAAACCAAAACCCAAGCGAAAACCCCCAAAACTAAAGTGTCCGCATGCAAAGTCTGACTCCGACCATGACTCTGACCAAACTCTGACAATGACTCGGACCCTTTTTCCCAAATTTATCATGCTGGAGTCAATGGAGGATACTCCAATCACAAAGTTGTCTCCCTTCATCACTGAAACAGTTTAATAAAACCAAAATCTATTAAAAAATTAATCAACAATACCTTGCTGGTAGAAGTGCCAAAAAAACTTTTACAGACCTACTACTAGAGCAGAAATACTTCCACAACCTAAAAATAAAAGCTTACCCCCATAACTCTCTTAATTCATCAAGGGTGTAGTGAGAAGCCCAGATCTCTCCCACTGCACTTTAGATGAAATAAAAAGTAACCTTTGCAAACAAGGTGTTACTGATGCCAAACAAATATCTATCAAGAGAAACAATCAAATAATCTTAACAAACACCTATATTCTAAATTTTAACACTTCCAAAAACACCTACTGAAATAAAAATTGGCTACTTACTGACAAAAGTTGAAACCTATATTTCAAACCCACTGAGATGCCACAACTGCCAAAGATTTGGGCATCACAAAGAAAAGTGTACCAGACCTCCAACATGTAAGAACTGCGGAGAAACTGGAAACCATATAGACTGTCAACAGCCCCCAAAATGTGCTAACAAAATCACTCGGCAGATTCCAAAGAAAGCAAATTATGGAAAAAAGAATACTAGAAGTGAAAGGCATCAAAAATATATCCTAGGGCAAAGACATTCATTGAAAATTCTCCAGCCACAACTACCTATGCAAACATAGCCAAAGACACTACTTGAACTACTAATGTAAAGCTTGACCAACTTGACAACTAAGTCCCATGCTGGACCAGATCCAAAGAAGAACCTTCACCACACAGCAATGAAACTGAAGACCTCCCTAAAAATAAATCAAACAAAAACTAGCTCCAGGCATCCCTCCCATCACTACAAACCCCAACAATCTTCCACCCAAAAAATAGGACAACACTGAAAGCCCACCACTAACCCGTAAAAAGAGATCTCCTTGGAAGAAGGAACCTAACAAACATAAACCACACATCTCACAAATAGAAACTGAAAATAAATTTGAACTGATGGAAACAGAGAGCTAAGAAAGTCCTTCAAAACAGAGAAACCCTAAATACCCCCAAAAGCTCAAAATCAGGTTGAAAAGACTAGAAACTTTTGCAATCTCTGAATCTAGCCAAATGAAAAAAACTACACCTAAACCAAATAAACATCAAACACACAAAGATTAAAAAAGCATGGCCCATAAAATAATTCAATGGATTTGCTATGGCTACAAAGCAAATTATGAGGAGCTACTTCTGTTAACTCAACCCAACTGCCATATGTCTCCAAGAAATCTTAAAAAAAAACATAGTGACAAACTAAACATAAAATCCTTTGAACAATATGACTACATACATGATACCAGACAAAAAGCTTCAGGTGTAGTATCAATCCTAATTAGGAAAGATATCCCCCAAAATAAAATCAACATCAACACTCACTTGCAAGCAATTGCAGTCTCAACAACCCTACTTAAAACTGTCACCATCTGCTCACTATATATCCTACCTCATGTCCCCATAAATGAAAATGAATGAAACAACCTAATAGAACAACTCCCTAAATCATTTATCTTGATGGGAGATTTTAACAGCCACTATATAATATGGGGAAGTAAAACGACAAACAAAAGAGACCAGTTCTTAAAAAAAAAATCATCAATATAAATCATTTATGCCTCCACAATCAGAACTCTCAAACCCACCTCAACCCATCCTCAGGTTCATTTTCTGCCATAGACCTAACCCTCAGTGACCCATCAATCTTTACAGATTATAATTGGAGAGTATACAAAAAAAACCTGCAGCAGTGACCACTACCCAATAATAATGGAAAACTCCACAATAAAAAATTCAGAACCACAAATAAAATCTCCACAATAGAACTTCAAAAGAGTAAATTGGAAATCCTACAAAAAACTATGCCTTACAACACAAATCCCAGAATCAAATACAAATTGAGAAGAAGCCGTAATACATTTTACAAACACCCTCATTAGCTTAGCAAATAAAACTATCCCCAAAACCACAGTATCTCCAAAACACAATAAACCATAGTTCACAGAAGAGTGCAAACACATAAGAGAACGTCAAGCAACTCTCAGGAAATTCAAGACAAACCCCTCATCAGAAAATCTAAACAAATACAAACAACAAAGTGCAAAAACCTGACGCATCAAAGAAGCTAAAAGATCCTCCTGGAGAAACTTAATTTTGAAGATAAATTCTATTACATCCAAAAAAAATTTGGGACTTTATAAAGAAAATAACAAACAAAAAGATCAACGACCCAATAAATCACCTCTCTCAAGGAAACACAATAGCCAAAAATGAAAAGCATATAGCCAACCTGATCACAGAAAATTTTGCTCAAGTTTCATCTACAAAAAATTACTCAAGTCAATTTAACTCAATCAGAATCAAAGAGGAAAAGAACAAAATAAAATTCACCTCTGACAATACCGAGAGTTATAACCAACCCTTCACCCTAACCCAACTCCAAAACTCAATATCTAAATCTAACAACTTGGCCCCTGGTCCTGATGAAATTCACTACATCCTCCTCAAAGAGCTCCCAATGATATCTTTAAAATATCTTCTAGATATATACAACAATATCTGGCTCTCTGGCAACATCCCTATCATATGGAAACAAGCCATAACCATTCCTATCCTCAAAAAATGAAAAGATCCCACAAACCCTACCAGTTATAGACCCATAGCTTTAACAAGCTGCGCCTGCAAAATTCTCAAAAGAATGATCAATCTAAGACTAACAAGGTTCCTTGAATCCAATAACCTCCTCTCAAACCTACAAACAGGCTTCAGGGTCAAAAGAAGTACTATAGACCAAATAGTCTGTATAGAAACTTTAATCAGGGAAGAATTCATCAAAAAAGAACATCTAGTTGCAGTCCTCTTTGACCTAGAAAAAGCTTATGATACAACCTGGTCATATGGCATACTCAAAGACTTCAGCCTACAAGGGAGACTCCCCATCCTCATAAAACACTTCCTAGAAGACTGGACATTCCAAACATGAACAAATAATACACTCTCTGGTCCAAAATAACAACAAATAGGTGTATCTTAGGGTAGTATCCTGTGATCCTATTCATGATTAAAATAAATAAAATAACAACCTGCTTCCCCCAAGAAATCAACTGATCATGATATGTTGACGACTTGGTCATTTGTTACAATTCTAAAAATGTGGCCACCATTGAAAGAAAAATGTAACAATGCATCAACAAGATATTAAAATAACCATGAAAAATGGTTTTAAAATCTCCAGCAATAAAACCAAATGGATGGATTTCTGCTAAATTCACAAAATTGCATAATCAACCCAGCCTAACATGAAATAGCTCTGAAATACCTGTAACCCAGCAATATAAATTTTTAGGCATTACTCTTGACCCAAAACTATCCTTCATCTCACACATTAAACAATTGAGGATCAAATGCAACCAAACTATCCAACTCCTGAGAACCATAGCCCACACAAATTGGGGTGCTGATAAAAAAAAAAAGTAACCAAACTATACAGATGTCTCATATGATTAAAACTTGATTATGGCTGCTTCATATATGGAGCAGCCAGAAATTCCTATCTTAGAGAACTCAAAGCTATCCATAACCTGGGACTCCATATTGCCCTTAGGAGGCTTCACTACCTCTCCAATTGAAAGTTCATACATAGAAGCCAATGAACCTCCACATTCCTTGAGAAGATATAAACCTGCACTCCAATACTATATTAAACTCATTTCATGCCCCCAAAACCCTGCTAATAACTGTATCATAGAAATAAGACACAAAAACCTTTTTGAAAATAAAGAAAAGGCCATTAAACCTTTTAATCTAAGAATTCAAACCATCCTAAATGAAATCAAAATCAATCCCAAAATAATACATAATACAATCCTCTTCAAAACAGCACCATGGACCATAAACTAACTAATAATAAAGCTAGGCCTAACCAAACATTCCAAAACCAAAACACACCCCATCAACTTTCAAGAGAACTCCCTCAACTTCCAAAACAACTTTCTAAATTACCATCACATTGATACAGATGGATTCAAACAGGGAATGAAAGTTGGTTATGCTGCTGTCTTCCAAAATCAAGAGCTGTTAAAATGTCTCCCTAATGAATCCTCAATCTATAGTGCAGAAGCTATAGCTATTGACCTAGCCATGAACATTATAGCAAATCACAAATCCTTTAAATTTATCATCTATTCAGACTCTAAATCAGTTCTCCAAGCTCTACAGAACAAAGATTCATCAACTCCTCTCATCACAAGACTACTAGATAAAATGAACACTCTTTCTAAAAATAATAGCATCATTCTTACTTGGATACCTAGCCACATTGGTATACAGGCAGACAAAGCTGCAAAAAAGCACTCCAGACATATATCCAATACAAAAATTCCATGTACCGACCTAAAACCACTTATAAACAAATTTATACTCAAGAAATGGCAAAAATCTTGGGATGATCAAACGCAGAACAAGCTCCACCATTTTCAAGATACCATTGGTGAATAGCCAGCAAGTTATAGAAGAAATAGAAAAGAAGAAGTGATAATCTCCAGACTTTGTATTGGTCACACCCACATTACCCATTCACACCTTCTAAAAGGAGAAGACACCCCAGTATGTTTAACATGCAAAGTACCTCTCACAGTCAAACACATTCTCATAAAGTCTAACAGGTTTAGACAAATTCGCCCAAAACATTACCAAAGAAACAATCTAAAGGACCTCTTTAAAAACTCCAAACCAGAGGAAATCTTTAGCTTTCTAAAAGAAACCAACCTCTTCAACAAAATCTAGTCAAATATAATAAAACATAACCAAAACTCATACCCTAAAACCTAAAACATGCACAAAAAAACAAAACCAATTTAACTCTTCTGGCATTAAATGACCCATAACTTGCTCTTAAACAAAACTTAAATTCAAATACAGCCCCAGCCGACTGGGAATTCGATCATATGTGTGTGGGTATGTGCGTATATATATATATATATATATATATATATATAAAGCATGATGAAAATTTAAGTTATGTGTAAATACATGTAGATAGAATTTATAGATATTAAAGCTATTTAACCATTCTCTCATTACTAACACCACTCTGTCAGTGGGGCTTAGAATACACTCGAACTCTTGTTCTGTTCAGTGTTAGTATACAAATGCTAATATTGATTCTTTCCCAGCTAATTTGTATGTTCATATTTATTTTGATATATGGCTATTATGAAACTCGCAACCTTAATATATAAAGTTGACAGGGTACCATGGAGTGATTTTTGGTTTTATCAGACACCCAGAGGATAAGAAAATGCTTTCAACATTATGGCATAGAAAAGAAGTAATCTGAAAACAGAATAAATTACTTTTCTAAAAAAGTTAAAAAAATTCTATTTTTGCATAAAAGTTGACTATGGTAGCCATTAAACGAGACATTGTGTTGCATTCTATTACACTAGAATTAATTGCAAATTAAATTAGGGGTAGTATACTATAATTAATGTTTCATAGTTATTCTCTTTCAGAAATTATAAGAGTTCTTCTGAATGAAGATCCCTTACACCATTATTGTTGTGGACCAGTAAAAGGTCTGGAAGAAAGACATGAACTTGGGATTACGTGACACAAGTATACTGAATGAAAGTATAAATACAGCATAGGTAAAAGAGTGTTGAACATCAGTCTGACTGCCAAAGTGTTAGGCTGGAGTTAACTTAAGACCAAGATGAATATTCTCCCGGTATTCATAGTAATAGGAAGAGTTCATTATAGTCTGTAAGGTAGGTACCATAAAAATTAACATTTAATAGTTATCTCCCTTGAGAAATTACTCTAATGTAAAGGAACCCAAACAAAATCCACAGACTATTATTATTAAGTTGCAAATTTGATAGAAAAATAGCCTTATTCTCTAAGTTAGTGTTTTAACATTATTTTGATAATGAACATCTTGCTTTGCTGTGTTAGAGTAACATAAAAAGCTGATCAGTATAATGAATTTGAACTTAGGATTTTACAAACAATTTGTATGTAGATTTTTCCCCCTTGAATTTTTTTTATACCACAAAATAAACTAGGCAGAAATGAAGAAAATTACAAACAATAGAACAAGGAAAGTGAAACAAATGAATTGTAAAACATTGGGAATATACTTGTAGTAATTATCATGAACAATATAAAAGTAATGAATTAAAAGATATAATAATAATAATAATTGCAATTTGAAGCTAAAGATTTAGGTAATAGCCAAAAATAATATCAAATGTGTCAAAGTATTTGTAACTGCTTAAGCAATTGAAGCGGTTTCTATTTCTTTTAAGTTTTCTTCCTTGGGGTTGGGAACTCCCTTTAGTGAGATTTCAGTAAAAAAAAAAAAAAAATTAGAAGTATAATAGATTTTGTCCCTTTTACAATGGCAGCAGCCAACACAATTGATGAACCAGTAAAACACAAGAAAATGACTTGCATCTGTTTATCTATTATATAACAAGAACTTTATTATAGTATTTTGCTTAGAGTCATAATTGAAATATTTACATATATTACAGTAAATATTGTGTGCATGTTATTATTTATTTGCTATTAAAAATCAAAAAGTGATAGAGGAATAATTTGTTTATTTTGCTTTTGAATGTATTTGTCATGAGTATAAAAGTTAATGTGCATGAAATTTGTGATGAGTATATATTACAGTGGCAAGGAAAATATAATTTACTGCTAAAATGAGAGATATTTTCATGTATATAACCAAGTTTATTGAATAGAACATTACAGTTAACAGATTCATTAGATTAACTTTTATAATGCAATTATCTTCACTAATAAAAGGGATTAAAACAATAACAAGGAGAAATGCTGAAGAGTGGGAAATAAAGAAATGCTGAGTCTTCAAGAAGGTATTGTTATTTTTAAAGATTTACTGTGTTTTGGTTTCATGTGATAATATCTATTATTATAAGAATTGGTCAGAAAGGAGAGGTTTCTTCATGCTGGAGTGGAAATGAAAAAAATTCTGTTCTACTTGATGCTCATAGTACCTAGAATCCTTTTAATCATTCCTTTTATTTAATACTTAGCCATTAGAAGATGGCTTAACTTTGCAGATTAATTAAGTATTTTAGTTTGTCCAGCTTGTATATTAACAATTCATAAGATATTATCCTACTTTTTGTCTAATATTAATTGAAACATTTAGAGGTACATTTCAGACACTAAATGTAACAATTATAATTAGACAGAAGTCACATGTAAAAATTTAGGTCCATTCAATAGAGTTAAATAAAGAAACTAGTGTATGTTAGGGATTCATTTTTTTATATCATATATCATGCTCTTAGATAAAAACAGTAAAAACATTTTAAAACTTGGGCTTCATCTGGGAAATGGCTAATAGAGGATATGTTTGTAAGAGATTAATCTTTCAAATGTCTGCCTGCTTTAGTGCATATGCAGTGGAGGGCAAGTTTGCTTTACACTCATCTTTTACATGGAACCAATCTACCTGTTCTAGTATATGTGCAGTGGAAGGCGAGTTCACCTTACACTAATCTTTCAGAGGAGTGCTTAGCATAACAGTTATTCATATTTACCAGCCCCTCCGCTCGGGCAGGATATGACACAAGGTCAATTTTTAAGCGAAGTTTAACAGGTTTGAATTCTGAGTTTTCCTTCTCCTATAGTTGCCTCACTAAGGCTGAAGAACCTAGTCTGCCCTACTATTTACCCATAGCTGGAGGGAGAATAATTGGATTCATACCTTTCCCAAGGGTATTAGTGCTATGTGAAATGCAATCAATCTCGGCCAGGATTTGAACTCGTGTCACCATGTCCATTTCCTACGACGATAACCATTACACCACGGGCATAACAGTTATTATAGGAAATGAAATAAAATCCTAGCTGTTTGAAATTCACTTAGTTCAAATGTCTTTTGGAAAGGCATGAATCAATCTCTTTTTCCCACAGCTATGAATAATCAGTTGGCAGATTGGGTTCTATTAGCTTGCGTTTAGCAACAAGTCTTATCGAAGGAGAATTCTGAATTCAAAGCAGCTTTACTTTGCTTAACATTGATCTTGTCACATTCTGTTTGTAGTGAAGAGTTTGGTTAAATATATAGCCAAATCTTTCAAGAAAAAGAAGGTTTGCTTGCTCGAAAAATTAGAATTTGTAATTTTCTGCCAGATTTTGCACATTGCCTTTGAAAGGTCAGTTGGTTTTATACCAATGTGTTTCAAGTCAAAAGCATCAACTACAAAAATATGCAAGTACTAACTAATCAGTTTCTTATATAAGTGTTGTGCAATGGGAAGAAAAATTTCAGGAAATGTTTAAAAACATTCTATTAATCTTGTGAAAAAAAAGAGAAAGCTTAGAACACGAAGTGTAACCCTTAAAGGCATAGTGAATATGTTTAACATTGAATTGACTAAATAGTGTTAGAAATATTGCTGTACACTGGAACATTCTTTTTAGGGAAAAACTTTTACCAAGAAATAGATATGGAGAATTATTCATCTAAAGAAATATGCAGGTGCATAGGAAAACTGTATTCTGCAAATTTTCTTAGAGCCTGTTTGTTTTGAAAATCAAGTGTCAAAATTCTGAATTCTATATGCATTTAAAGATTGAAGTTTGTTGTTATTACATAACTATTTTCACTACAGGAGAAAAGTAGAAATATGTGTAATAATTTAATGTGAACATTCTTCAATGACACTGATGGTCACCTTCATTAAAAGGAAAAGAGCACATTTTTGGTACAATTGATTAATAGTTTCGCAGCATACTGATATTAAAGTATGCCGAGGTAGGTAGATAGAGGACTAACTATAAGGCCTTATTGGTTCCATCTAAGAGAGACTATACTTAGTTTGAAATAGCATACTGTAATGAATTTATAAAATCACCTGATTGGTTGGGACTTGCATATTTTTGTCACTGATGCTTTCCATTAGAAACACATTGGTATATTTAAAGTATTATTTTGTAGATGAAAATAATAAAATACTAACAAATAAAAAGTCTAAATTTGGTTTGCAGAAATTCAGGGGTTTAACAGACTAAGTGACTCATTTAAACCTGGAATAGTCTATTAGATTTCAAGATACTGATTAAAGTTTCAAAAGATTTCCATTATGGAATATGATCAACATTATTTTTCTAATTTAAGACTGTTATTAATTTCAATTAGAAAAAGGAATTATCCTTCATATTCTAAGAGAATTATATTTAATTATAGATATGAAAGTAGTATTAGAATTTTTTTTGTTGGAAGTAAGATCAAAATGATTTTATATTGAAATAGACATTCTAAAAATAAATAACCATTATAATTTGTGGAGTGAAATTTGGTCAGCATATTTTATTTTTGCTTCTTGGTTTTAAAATAACTCTTTGAAAAATAGCCATACAATATTTTTATCATATTTGTTTTTAATCATTACAGTAGTGAAGGACAACATTCATCTGATTCTTCTCTACTGTAGATGCTTATGAAATGGGTCATTAGAATGTAGAAATATTAACTTCTATGTGTGGCTTATCTTCTGCTAAGTATTCTGTTGTTGATCCATGTTTTTATCTCTTTGTTTAAGCTAGTTGATAAATTAAAGCTATCAAATAGTCTTACCTTGATGGGAATTGCATTCTGGGATGCAAAAAGTATGTTGCTTATGAACTTGAGACTATATAATCAGAAAGTTAATGCTGTTACTGTGAAGCACTAGATAGACTGAGAGGAAACTATTTGTCGAAAAAGAGGAGAATGTTTGTATAAGGGTATTAATCCTGTTGCATGGCAGTGTCACTCCACATACTGCCAACATGACAAAAAAGTGGATCCAGTTTGGGATATTTTACCATGTAATTCTGACTCAGCTCTTTCAGAATAACATTTGTTTGGGCCTTTTAAATGATATTTATTTTGGAAGCAGTAGATGCTTCAATTGCTAGAAAACCTTTTTCTTCAAGGCAGGTATTAATGTATTGATCAGATAAATGCACGAATCTGCATGGTGACATCCAAACCTGGATGAGGCTGTTCATAGCAGAGGAGTTAGATAAATACATATTAGTGCTGGTAACATATTCACAGTGTTTTATTTGTATAGTTATAAAGATGTTAGATTAGAAAATGTTTGTCCCTTATTTTTTGGACTTGTTTCAGATTTTGTCCATGTTTTAAACTGCCTATTGATTCATCAAGACATAATAGGGATTAAATTACAGCTTGTAATGGGCTGCTGTAATATGCTGATTAATTTTTGAAGGATTGGACACAATATTGTTGTCAAGTGTAAAAGAGCTCAGAAAAAAATGCTTGATGTGTAGTTACAGTCCATCTGCTGTACAGATAAAGCTTGGTAACTACAAATCATTTGAATAAAGAAAATCTGATGAAATCTTAGAAGTAGTTAGTGACAACCCAATGTTGTAATATGCTACAGATTTTAACATGATCTAAAATATCTGTACAGAAAAGGAAATATCATATACTCTGCATTATTGCCTTATCATTGAAAAAGGTCTAATTAAGAAGATTCATTTGACAGGAAAAAATTTGGTCCCCCTCTGTAATGATTCAAATATTCAAAGGTGTGGCATTTTCACAAACATCTGATTTAATAAATATAAACTGTCATCCAGAGAAAAATTCAAAGTTACTATAAATTGTGGTATATATGCTGATCTTTTTAAGTCTGAAAAAATCTCTACAAAACTAGTGGTTGACTTACATGGCAGGGCTAAAATCCAAATCTTTACCACAGAGTGGTCAACTACTGACAAAGGTTTAAATTTTAGCCCTGCTGTCTAAGTTGACCCCCTAGTTTCATAGAGAGTATTTCAGGCTTAAAAGGTTGACTTATATGTCGCAATTTATCGTAATGAAAAATTGAATTGGATTGCTACATAAAGCCATGTGTAGCTTTGATGTGAGTGAATTTAGCTCATACATATGAAAAAGGGAATGTAGAGTGCATAAAACCAGCAATAATTTTTTTGTTTGCTTATTGATAAAATTTTACTTCTGTTGATGTTTTAAAATGTTTTTTGTGCAAGTAACTATAGAGAATGCAGCATATGACAGAGCCTTAGAAGATATTAATGATAAAGCAATAGAAAGTACTGTTTATGACAATGTAGGCAAAGCTACCATAGACAAAGCATTCTTTGCTCCAAAGCATATATGTAGCCATTTTATCAAGTTGGATATCTTGTCAAATTATATCCTCTAAAAAGTCAGTACTGCTTATTTGTTGCTTAAAGTAAAAGTATACATTTAAAGAGGTCACTCAAGCTATTAGTAACTATAATGAATTATCAATGGTTTTCAAAAGCAGGTTGCAGAAAGGACATGTAGCTACAAATTTATATTGTTCTTAAAAGGAATAAACATTTGGCATAAACATATCTTTTAAATTTCTTTGGATACATATTTTGTGTGTAAAATGTATACTATTGTGGGGTCATAGTAAGAAAGGTCACCAACATAACCACAAAATAGTTTTCAATTTGTTTAACCCTTTTAAAACCATCATTACCCTCATTTCAGTGGCTGCATTCTCATTATCAGTAGTATAATATGGAAACAATATAAGATATAATCTTATTTTTTTTTTAACATTTACCTAAACTGTCAGTAATTAGCTTTGATGAGAGGGACAAATATGCTGACTGTATCTTCTGTGGAGGGGTAAGACCCCTCCTCCACTCAAGTGTCTTGGATATGACTCTAAATTGCATGCAGTCATGAGGCTCAAGTTCTGGTGCTGTGGGGACTGTGGAGTATCCCTTCATTGCCATTACTACAAGGTCCACTCTGACCTTGTTGGTAATACCTGTCAGGATCATATCTATGGATCAAATAGATCTGTTTAAAAGTGGAGATCAGATAGGAATACTTGTAAGCAGACAACTGTGTACAAACTAATTATAATGATTAAATAGGAATAACTTGAAATCATAATTGTGTATAAGTTTTTAGTATTAGATTGGAATACTTGAAACCACCTTTGTGCAAATGATTTATATTAATAATATTTATTTGAAGGAATATTAGGAAGTAATTAGAAACCATATAATTATTTGGAAAAAAAGAGACTGACTTTATTATAAAAAAAAGAGAGATTCAATGATTGATTCCTTTGTAATAAAAAAGAGAGACTGACTTTGTTATAAAACCAAATAACCTAACTTTCAGTAACACTATTGAAAAATAAAAAGAGGTAATTTCACTGGTGACTTGATAAACAATATGAATATTAAAAAAAAAAAAAAGAAAATTAAATTTTGAGAATATTTATTGTATACTGCTTATTATTCAAGTGAAGTCTATAATAGTAGTGAAGGGGTTAAGTGATTCTTTTTATGATGAAAAAGTTAGTTTCTGCAGTTATTTGCATAGATAATGTAAAAATGGAAGAATCATTAGCTCAGCATAAAGAAGAGAAAAGTTTTATTCCCTTTTATTTGCAAAGATCATTTCTCTTTTTTTTAGAATCAATGTCAAAAGTTATAAAAATAAATTTGCAAAAAATGAATTGTTTCATGAAAAGATCACTGGTTTCTTATATCAATCATCTTTGTGTATTAATATTGGCAAAATGTCTTGGCACCTGCTTAAAACAATCAAAGAAAATATTATACATTTTTGAATGTCTGTTTCTAAAGGTGAAAGAAAAAAATTGTATTAACAATTAGCCTGCCAATACACTCTTTGGTCTGATAAGTGTCACTATCATTTAGATTTAAAGCTTTGATTATAAGCTGTTAGTTTTTTTTATTATGATTAATATCCTCATAAAAGTGCCTTATCAATCAGTATTCTGACTAGTATCATCCTTCATCTTTCCAGTTCTCATTGCTTTTTATTGCAACTGTGGTCATCACTTCTGTGACTACAAGGAACCATATTCATTGAAAACAAGTGTAAAGAATGTGCTCTTAGTGATATTCAAGTTAAAGTCCTCTTCTGCCTTGGTGAAGTCTGGCTCTAAGCACCAGCTGCTATATCAACTCAGCTATGAAAATATAGATGGTATCAGAGAAGTCCAAACAATACCTAATGCCACTCAATATCTCTGTCTCTGATTGGTCTGCCTCATATTTGTTTTTATGGTTTTATACACTGACAGTGTTAAGAGTATTATTAATAAGGATGATTGACAGAGCTTCTTATAAGAACAAATGATAAAAAGTGGATTGTCTTCCATTAAATGAGAAAAACAATTTACTGTTTCATTTCCTTTAGTCAATTGAATATTTTCTGGCTGCTCTGAAAGACCAACGAAAGTGGGATCTTAACTTTAATGGTCTAGAAATTTTGTTTGGACTGTCAACAATATTTGCTTGAGCAAAATTGACGGCAATATATCAAATAAGGAATATAATAGTTGATGTCTATAAATAAATAGTAAATGCTAAAAGATATTTATCTACCTCCCCATGAGGCGAAATGTGACAAAAGGTTGAGTTTATTGTGAGAATCTTCACACTTGCATGTGAATAGAGACAAAAATACTATTGTGCATTAATTCTTTTAATATTAATTTTTACAATTAGTATAAAATTATAATTGAATTTGCATTTTTTATCTATTATGTTGCTGCACAATTTGATAAAATATAAGATTCACAGCAGTTTTCAAATCAGCCTGATACATTTTCAAAATCTAAAAGGACTTCTCTGCATCCTCGGGGTAGATAACTCTTGTACTCACATGGTAAGGTTAAGTTTAATGGCATATCAGCTTTGTGTTATTTGATGCCATAACTATCCTTGTAGATGAACAGCAGTAATACTATTTAACCCCTAGTTGAGGAGGATAAGGGGGTTCATAGCTTTCCAAAAGGTATTAATCCAAAAGTAAACGTAATAGCATGACTGGAGTTTGAACTCGCTTACTTTGAGGCAACCATCCAGCTCTTTAGCTATAACACCATGGAAACTCCCTCTCTGACAGGCTAAGTGTTATAAAAATGTTGACAATTATTTTAGATTTTATATTGGCTAATTAATTGACCTTGTGTCTTTCTTTTGTTTTTTTTTTTTGTTTTTTTTACAAAAATCATTTAAATGGATAATTCTTCATAAAACGATTTTTTTTTCCCAGATGGATTATATATAAGGAATATATTTTTTGTAAGGCAGATTGGCAAAACATTTTGCTTATCATTGTTTTTCAATCTTTAAAAAAATCATTACTCCTTGCATCAATGAATTATACTTTAAAAATGGAAATGATATTAAAGCCTCAAAAGCTTTTAAATTTATTTCCATCAAATTTTCATGAATGTTTGATTTATAAAGAAAGATCAGATAGAAAAATAATAGAATAAGTTGACTAAAAAAAAAAAAGAATCAAAGACTATGGATTAAATAAATCAGCACACAAACTACTGTAACTATATTTTGTACTAATCTACTGTGAAAAGATAAAGGACCAAATTATATATCTACTAAATTTTGAACCTGAATTTTGCAAGCCAACAAGAGATATGCATAGCTTGGGAAAATCCACTGGTTTCTTTTAAATATTTTTGAAAGAGAAAATATCTGGTCCAGATCACTAAAAAAAAAATGTAATAACATGCAAATCATGCAAGGAATAAGCAAGTTGATACATATAAAACATTATATTCTTTTTCTTTTTACACATATCGTTTTTGTTGTCTTAAAATTCTGAGGAACGAGTCATTTATCATTAAATATTTTTATCATTATCAATTAATAGTTATAATTATCAAATACTATAATTAATTATGACTTGTACTTCTTAAAATTTTGAGTTACTTTTAATTGAAACTCATAATTTTTTAGGGAAGACTTGTGACATAATGTCTAAATTGCTGGTCAGCTTAAATGTCAGACTCATACCCTTATGAAAGGTATGAACCCTCTTATCCCTCAAGCTATAAGTTAAATAGTATCACTACTGTCCTTCAACAAGAATAGCTTTGGCATTAAATAACCCATGAAGGTTGATATATTATTAAACAAAAGAAACTAATTATTATTTTTACAACAGCTGAGACAATAATAAAGGATAGTCTTTTGGAGGTGTTGAAGGTGCCCGTGGTTTAATGGTTATCGTCGTAGGAAATGGACACGGCAACACGAGTTCAAACCCTGGACGAGACTGGTTGCATTTCACATAGCACCTTGGGAAAGGTATGAATCCAATTATTCTCCCTCCAGCTATGGGTAAATAGTAGGGCAGACTGGGTTCTTCAGCCTTGGTGAGGCAACTAGTCTAGGAGAAGGAAAACTCTGAATTCAAACCTGTTAAACTCCACTTAAAAATTGACCTTGTGTCATATCCTGCCTGAGCGGAGGGGTTGGTAAATATGATAAAGGATAGTCTCTTGCTGAGACTTGAGAGCCACTGATATTGCAGAAGCATGAATTACATCTATAAGACCATCTTTTACTTTGTCTCTTAATATCTCAGTGTCAGATTTTTTAATTGTTTTTATATGCTAGTAGTGTTAATAACATTAAAAAAAACAAAAACTTTTTGGTATAAACCATTGTATATAATTATTAATTTTGGCTAGTATACTACACAGTTCTCAAGTTTCTTGAATCCTTTTCATATAGAACAAAATCAATAAAAAGGTAATCTGTTTTCTTGGTTGGACTAAAGACATTTTAGAAACCTGCCCCAACTCCCCTCACCAAAACTGCCAAAGACAGAAAAGGTTGTAAAAAACATAGTTATTTAGATGCTATATTGTGCAGAACTCATTTGGGGAGATTTAGATTTCATAATTATGTGACTGATCTGTCATGAAAAGAGTAAATAAAAAAGTATATATTGGGCCACCTTCAGGTCATTGACAAGCATTGTATAGCACTGGACCTCTTGGTCCAGTTTAAGCAATAATCAGGCATCTGTGACTGGACTCATGTTTGAGTCCATCTCCAGCTAGGCTCATCAGGCTCCAATTGCACTAAGTGAGCCTATGACAAGCAAAGTCCAGCAGGGTTCCAGCCTCTGCTTGTGCCTGACCTTCTCCTCCCCTAACCCCCAGTATAAGCCAACCTTCAGGTCATTGACCTTATGTCAAGTCCCATCTGGTGGGAGGCAGAGACAAATGAATTGTTAATTTTGACTCATATAATAAGAAAAATTGGAGATGGAAAAAGAAAAAAAAATTGACAAAGCTAATCTAAAGTATAAAATATGCCCTTAATATTCACAATTCATCACTTTTATAGTAATAATTTTTTTGTTCTTGCTCATATTGTGAATATTCAAAAATAGAATTAACATGTTTAATGTTATCAGTTACAAACCTCCAAGAAGATTAATTAAATAATGTTAATAAGAGAACAAATATGAAAGTCAGTACATGGTAATCTATTCTGTATTAGATGCTATAATATAAAAGTAAAGTAAAGTTGGCGACCATAGTCGAGGGTGACCCGAAGGCTCCCTTTTCGATAGCTACTACACCAAGGTGTAGGGCGAGGGCGCTACTCCTTCCCAGGATTGCTCTACTGTTACCCTTGATCTGTACCTTATAATGCTGAGTGTTAAGCAAGGAGCATCAAGTACCATTTTTTGAGTCTTTGGTATGACTCGACCAGGGATTGAACCCTGGTCTCCCGGCCCATTGGCGAACACTATAACTGCTAGGCCAATGTCCGGTAGATGCTATAATAAAAGTGTGTATATATATATATATATATATATATATATATATATACTATATATATATATATATAGTATATATATATATAAGATGAAGAAATAGTTCTCAGAATAAACTTCAAAACATATTTTCAAGTCTTTGTAAATTTCTTTCTATACACAACTCAGTTTTTAAGTCGTTTTTTTCAAATTTTTTTTATTAATGATCATAGATATTACTTGGTTCATGTTAAACTATTCTTCAAATCATTAACCTTATATATAAAAGGAAGAGCTGAAAAGTTTGTGCTTGATCAAAAAAGAAAATGGACCAAGGGCCATGAAAACATACAGCCATATATATTCATGGCCAAAATTAAACAAATTTGGCACATGATTTTTCACATTTCTTGAAAACCATAAAAAAATTCAATTAAAATTTTAAGAAAAAAATATGTAAAGGTTTGACTACCAGCTTTTTAACAAGCTGCACTCTCAAAAGTATGAAAAAAAAGCAAGAAAAAAGGTAAAAAAAAGTTACTTCCATGCTATATTGCACAGAACTATTTGTAATGATTTAGATTGTGTGTGTGTGTATATATATATATATATATATATACACACACACTCTAAATGTCTGTGTGTATACATGACTGGTCTAAATGTTTGTGTATAATTGTTAACACATACATAGAGATTGATCTAAATTTGTATATATATTTAATATCCATATATTGGCCTGGTGGTGGAGTATCGACCAATGGCCTGGAAGACTGGGTTACAATCCCAGTTTAAGTCATACCAAAGACTCAAAAAATGGTACTTAATGCCACCTTGCTTAACACTTGGTATTATAGGGTGTGTATCAAGGGTAAAGTGGAGTAATCCAGAAAAAGGAGTAGTGCTCTCCCTTACACCTCAGTGTAGTAGCTAATGAAAAGGGAGCTTTCATATCTCCCTAAACTAGTGTTGCTCACTTCACTTTGTATTTTATGTGTGTATATATATATATATATATATATATACACACACACACACACATAGATTGTGATCAGTCATACACACGCACACACATATACATTTAGATTATATAAACAGATCTGTGTGTGTGTGTGTGTATAATATATATATATATAGAGAGAGAGAGATAGAGATTTGAATATATCTGTGTGTATATATTGTATATTTACCCAACTCTGTCCACATGGAGCAGGATGCGACACAAGGCCAAATTTTTTTAGTGTAGTTTAACAGGTTTGTATTAGGGATTTTCTTCACTTAGACTGGTGGCCATACCAAGGTTAAAGAGCTCAGTCTGCCCAACAATTCTCCCACAGCTGGAGGGAAAAAAGTAATATTCATACCTTTCCCAAGGGTATTAGCACACATGTGAATTGCAAACAGTCTCATCCAGGAATTGAACTCAAGTCACTGGTGTCCATTTCCTATGAGAGTATTCATTACACCATGAGCACCTCCATTTGTGTGTGTGTGTATATATATATATATATATATATATCATATATATATATATATATATATATATATATATTATATTATAGTGAACTAAAATGTGTGTGTGTGTGTAAATATATAATATATATAGTGAACTAAGTGTGTGTCTGTGTGTATATATCGTGATCTAAATGTATGTATATATATATATATCTATATATATAGTGATCTAAATGTATGTACACAAAAACGGAATATATGTGGCTATAACCAAACGGGGGACATCTCCACTCTAGAAGGAACCCCCTCTTAAACTAGTAGACAAATTCACTTACCTAGGAAGCAGCGTCGAATCAACCGAAAAGGACATCGAAACGAGGTTAACGAAAGCATGGACAGCTATCAATAGGCTATCGATTATATGGAAATCAGACCTAACCGATAAAATGAAATGCAGTTTCTTCCAGGCAGCGGTCACATCGATACTGCTATATGGCTGCACTACATGGACACTAACAAAACGGCTGGAGAAGAAGCTAGATGGCAATTACACAAGAATGCTGCGTGCAATCCTGAACAAGTCCTGGCAGCAACACCCCACAAGACACCAAC
>CAUZXS010005316.1:85000-147936 GCA_963585895.1 Sepioteuthis lessoniana | reverse complement strand
GCCAGTGCTCTAAAAAAAAAAAGGGATCATCAAAGGTTTGTGAGTGGATTTGCTCTGTCTGGCCTTCTTGGGTCTGGGAGAGCAAGCATACTTCCACTGGGAACTCTGGGTCATAGCAGTAGACCTAGCTTTCATCGCTGGTCACAGAACAACAAGATCTGAATTGATCAGCTCGATCATATCCCTGCTGTCATAACAACGTCTTTCTTTCTGATCTTCTCTGAGCACCCTTGGGACAAACTTCGCACAAATCTTTCGCATCTTCAGTTCCTCACGAATAATTGTGTGTACAGTTCCCACACTGACATCAAACTGTGCACTTATTGTCTGTATAGACACACGACAGTCCTTATCCATGAAATTCTTTATTTAGTCAATCAACTCTGGTGTTCTGACTTCCTCTCATCATCCCTCACAGACTCCCTGCCTTCCTAGAATCTCTTATGCGACTCAAAAACTGATGCTCGATTCATGCAAGATGGTCGAAAAGCAGCCTGAAGCATTCCATACGTTTCTGTGGCATTTTTTTCCAAGTTTAAAACAGAATTTATTGCATATCGTTTTCTAAAGTGTCCTCACGTCCAGATTGCATTTTTTTTAGTAGGGTGTACTCCAATTTCTGCTGTAGCTGTTCATTTGAACCTGAAATCATAAAAATTGGTCAGTCATCTTATAAGATGTATAGCAATAACATAGTGAATTTTCAAGAGTCTACGACAATTTTAAATGCCTGAATAAGAAAGTCTGGAAACTTATTGAAGGTACATCGTTATATCCGTAAATCTTGTGAGAACAGATAATATCAGTATGCTTTGCGGGGAGAGATAATATGGGTACATCTTCTGAGGACAGGTAACATCGGTACATCTTGTGGGAACAGATCATATCTGTAAATCTTGTGAGAACAGATAATATCGGTATGCTTTGCGGGAGAGATAATATGGGTACATCTTCTGAGGACAGGTAATATCTGTACATCTAGTGGGAACAGATCATATCCGTAAATCTTGTGAGAACAGATAATATCGGTATGCTTTGCGGGGAGAGATAATATGGGTACATCTTCTGAGGACAGGTAATATCAGTACATCTAGTGGAACAGATCAAGTCATCGGTTGCTCGGTGAGATGACCATTTGATTCTGGTATGAAACTTTCTTATCTGAGAAAAATCAAAGTATGTTGGGTCGCAGAGGGTGATGCTTGAGGTTGTTGAAAAGCTTTGCTGCGTGTCTTTCCTTTAGTCCTTTATGGCCTATGATGAAAATTAGGCCATTCTTAACTTGTATGAGAAATACGGAATGTCTTCATGCACTACCAGCCTGACAAGAAACTCAGACACTCCTATGTCCCGAGCTATGGACCTGGCTAGGATCGTTATCAATCATGGCCTGGATCTCACCAACAAAATCGGGAGTTCTTTTCTCATTAGAACAATTAGAGTGAGGCTTCTGAACTGCCGTATGTTCGTAATCACCATTGAACTGATCCAACTCTTTAAAAATCCTTTGTGCTCTCCTCTGGTTGAAACACTCTGAAACGTTCTTATTGGATTTGTGTCATGATGCTGCTTTCCTCACAGACCGTGTCCAACTGACTCTGATTTGCTGCGCAGTAGACAAAACCTGAAATAAACAGAGCGAATGTGCGAAATTAATAATCTAAAATAGCGACCCCTTTACTCATCATTCCCTATATATACATAAACATGGAAGTAACTAATGGAAATGAATCCGACAGAATGGAGAAAATTGAAAAACAGTAATCCAAAAGTGATGAATTTATTACAAAGAAAAGTCGCCGGTAAAACGTTTCAATTTTAATCAACCGTCATCAGAACTTTAAGATGGTGAAACAAGTGTTGATAGGACAACGATGTTCTATCAACACTTGTTCCACTATCTTAAATTCCTGAGGAAGGTTCATTAAAACCGAAACGTTTTGACAGCGACTTTTCTTTGTAATAAATTCATCACTTTTGGATGACTTTGTTTTTAATTTTCTCTCTCTCTCTCTCTCTCTCTCTCTATATATATATATATATATATTGAGAATATATATATATATATACCTTTAAGAAAAAAAAACCCGGTCACATTAGGGTTATAAATTTATTTCCATACTGCTATGGGTATTGATATAACACCAAATTTAACAGGAATTCTTCAGATCCAATGGATATAATTAATAAAGCCAGGATCGACACAGGAAAGAAGGGTGGGAGTGGGTTGAAGAGAAGTGAAGAGTTTCCTTTCCATTTCGTCCACTTCCGGTTTTTCGTTTGTTACCGGTTGGAATCACAATAAAGTAACTAGACGTATGTTCAACTTCATTTTCTACAGTAAATTAACTTACATTTTAAGCTACATTTTAATGTAACTCTTCAGATTTAACAACAATTTAAGGAATTACAACAATATTTTATATAGTATATTTTATATATATATATATATATATACATGGAACCTTCAATAAGTTTCCAGACTTTTTTGTACGGACATTCAAAATTGTCGTAGACTCTTGAAAATTCACTATGTTATTGCTATACATCTTATAAGATGACTAACCAATTTTTATGATTTCAGGTTCAAATGAACAGCTACAGCAGCAATTGGAATACACCCTACTAAAGTCTGATTGTCACAGCTGGTGAATTTCAAAAATGCAGTCTGGACGTGAGGACACTTTAGAAGAACGATATGTAATAAAATTCAGTTTTAAACTTGGAAAAAATGCCACAGAAACGTATGGAATGCTTCAGACTGCTTTTTGACCATCTTACATGAATCGAGCATCAGTTTTTGAGTGGTATAAGAGATTCAGGGAAGGCAGGGAGTCTGTGAGGGATGATGAGAGCTGTTGGAGGAGTAAGGAAGTCAATACACCAGAGTTGGTTGACCAAAGGGTTAGGGTTAGGGTTACTATGTTGAAATTTTAAGGGAGTTCAGGAAGAGATTCCGTCGGAAGAGGCCAGCACTCTTCAAATCGGGTCAGTGACATTTCCACCAGGACAATGCACCAGTCCACAACTCCATAGTTGTCACAGACTATATGACCAAGATGTGCATTAAGAAAGTTCCTCAGCCACCCTATAGTCCAGACCTTGCTCCCTGTGACTTTTGGTTATTCCCTAAGCTCAGAGGCTGTCGTTATGAGACAATTGAGGCGATGAAAGAGGCTGTGACGAAGGTCAATGACATGCTTACACAAGAGGACTTCGATGGGGCCTCCCAGAAGTTGTTGTAATGGTACAAGTGCATTGCAGCCGGAGGAGATTACTAGGAGGAGACTAGAGTTTCATGCGTGTACTATCAATAAAAGTGCCCATACGAAAAAAGTCTGGAAACCTATTTAATGATCCTCGTGTGTATATATATATATATATATATATATATATATATATATATATATATATATATTATAAACTATATAAAATATGTATGTATATATATCAGCGAGTATAACGGTGTTTTCTGGTGATGATGTGGGTAGATTCATGGCAAACTAATATTACAAAGAATTTTCGATCAAATTTAATTGCTTACAAATTTGCAGATGTGCATTTTAAATGTCTGTGTTCATAAACAATTTTTACCTTACCCCTGCTGGAGTGTAAGACCTACTCAGGGGGTGTCCTATTTGTGACACTAACCCGCATCTCGTGTTGAGGCTCTTGTTCTGAAGTTCTGGGAAAGTACTCCATCATTGCTATGATTCCCTGGTTCGCTCAGACTCTGAGTGCTAATATCTGTTTGGGTCCCAATCTATGAGTCAAATAGATCTGTTTGCAAATTATTTGTATCCATATTTACCAACCCCTCCACTCGGGCAGGATATAAGACAAGGTCAATTTTTTAAGCGGAGTTTAAGAGGTTTGAATTCAGAATTTTCCTTCTCCTAGACTAGTTGCCTCACCAAGGCACCTAGTCTGCCCTACTATTTACCCATAGCTGGAGGGAAAATAATTGGATTCATACCTTTCCAAAGGGTATTAGTGCTATGTGAAATGCAATTAGCCTGGTCCAGGATTTGAACTCGTGTCACCGTGTCCATTTTCTAAGACGATAACCATTATATCACGGGCACCTCCACTGCAAATTATTTGTATCACACAAAAACTTAATCTAAAAAAATGTAAATATAAATTCCTTAACCTCAGACAGGTTGACATGGTGTTAAAAATCAATCAATCAATCATCAATTTTATCCGTAAAATAAATCATGAAACTAATTAAGAATGGGTAATTTTGATAAAGAAATTTGGGTGGAAAAGGGAGAAAAAGAGGTGTATGAAAGGAATTTGAAGGAAAAGAGAAAACTGAAAACATTTGATATATATATATATATATATATATATATATATGTATATATATATATATATAGAGAGAGAGAGAGTAACGAATATGACTCAGCGAAAAAGAGGAAGGATAAAGAAGAAAGATGTTGAACAACGAGGAAAGTATCGAAGAGAAAACGGGAGAAAAGAAAGGAAAATAAAAAGGAAGTAGATATAAGAGAGAGAGAGAGAGAGAGAGAGAGAGAGAGAGAGGGGGGGGAAAGTTGGGAGGGAAAAGAGAAAGAAGATAATAAAATGCTGTCAAAGAATCAAGAATAATAAAGGGGATGTGGTGGGAGGAAAAAACAAAGTGAACGACGAATGTTACGAACTGTCGTGGCAGTTTGAATATTTGAGTCGAAAAAGATGTTTAAAAAACCTGAAATCTTGAAACGAAATCTGAATTGAAGAAAAAAAAGTCAACTCCCAAATACAAAAAAAATCAACAAAAAGATAAAAGACAAGACAGAACAAAAACCACAACAAAAATAAACAAAAGCAAAAAACAAAAGCAAACACACAAACAAAAAAGACAAAAAAAAAAAAAAAAAAAAGCAAACGCAGCAAAACAAAAACAAACAAAAAACAAAATAAAACAAAACAAAACAATAAGAAAGGACAGCAAAAGTATTTACAAAGACAAAGACGAGAATGGAGGATAAAAAGAAAACGAAAAGCAAAAAGAAAGAAAAAAATAAAATAAACAAACAGACAAAGAGTGAAAAAAATGAAACAAAATAGTACAGATGTAGGATTAAAAAACACAAAAAATAACAAAATAAAATATTAAGTGAGAATTTAAAAAATGACCCGAAAAAAATGGCAAGAGGTGGAGGAAGATTTAGAAAAGGCAGGGAAGTTGGGGCCCTCATTGAAAATAAAATGGAATTTGACATGAATACGTACATACATTCATACCAACCAACATACAAAAATGTTGACATTCATGTATATAAGATATAAGAAATATATCAATAAACATGTATATATATATATATATATATATATATATATATATATATATATATATATATATATCAGTAAATGTACACGTGCGTATTAATGAATATAAAAACTCTTAAATAAGTAATATATATCTCTACAGTTTACATATTTGTATCCCACCGACACGCATTCTCAGATAGAATAACAGACAGATACACACTTCCTTACCGACACACGCGTACACACAGTGCTCTATATGTGGACAAAAGAAAATATTCAAATTCATTTTTAGTTGACTTTTTGAACGAAGATCCCGAATATACGTTTTCACTTTGATGCGCTTAGAGTAACGATTATCTCGTTGGGGTATGGAATCGGCGACCCCGAGTTCAAATTCTTGACGATTCTGTTTGTACTTCACTTTGTGCTTCGTGAATCCTTCACTTCTCCTCCTAGTTATGGGTAAATCGTCGAGTAGAATGGATTATTTTGTCTTGATAAGGCAACCAGTCTAGGAGAAGGAAAACTCTGAATTCAAACCAGCACGACTCCGCTTAAAAATTGACTTTGTGTCATATCCTGCCCGTGGAGGAGGGGTTTGGGCTCCTCATGTGGTTTATTGGTTTGCAAGATTAGCAGACCACTGTTAGTGAGTTCGATTCTCACTGGGTGCCTTATACTTCTGGCCTTTTGTTACATTCAAGCTAACCTCAGTAAATAACCCTGTATTACATGTGTGAGTATATGTGCCTGATTTTCAATTTGTGTGTATTATCTGTCATCTCAAGTACACCCTCCACGTCAATATGAGTTGTCGCATTTACCCTTTCTCACGATATGAAAAAAATTACCACCTCTCCAAAAAAGGTTCTGTTGTATAAGATAATTCTTTATATATCAATAACCCTGAACCCTAAAAGTTTGAAACCCCCTTACCCGACCAGCTATGGAAATTTACTAAGCTTTTTGCTTAGATGTGGCACAAGGACATATGAAAGGGGCACCCAATGAGACTCGAACTCACTCGTGTAGGTTTGCTAGCCGAGCTTGCTAACCATTACACCACCAGAGGCGCCTATACCCGACCAGCTATGAGTTAAATAGTACCACTACTGTCAAAGAAATCAAAACCACATTAGGTTTTTGAAACTAGCCAATGTACGTTTCACGAACGTGTTTATTAAGAACTTAAAAAAATGTATATGAAATTGAATTATTTCTACTTTTTTGCTTTTGATTTTGAAATGAAAGCTACTGAATTATATTCAACTCTTCACTGAGGAGAAACATGATCCAGGTTGAGGGATAAATTACTAAGTTTTGGAAAATATTTGTTACGGAAATTGTTGCGCCACGTACCATAGAAAAGTAGTTTGTGGGCCAAATGTGGCCCGCGGGCTGCGTGTTCGAGACACCTGACTTAACCGAAAGGTTAAAATGTCAGATAATGCAAAACAACAGTACCTCTTTAAATCAGCATTTTCCGTTGATTTTTGTCACCTTTTGGAGTCATTAGATTTCTTGTTCAAGGATACACAAATTCATTTTTTAATTAAAAAAATATATCAAGATTAAAACTAATAAATTTATGAAATAAAAATACCTTAGAACCAGAGGGGTCAGTTTTGTGCCGTTGACTGTATTTATACGGCCGGAATTTTGGTCAAAGAAAACCAACTTCAACATTGTTATTATCGAGCAACAATACAGTGAATCAGATGGGCTCTTAAGACATTTTACCTATTCAGGAATTTTCAGCTCGAAGTCAAGGGTGGGAGAGGCCTCGGACGTTTGACGCAGGATCTTCTAAGGCTTAGCATATTTATACAGCTTCAAACTGACAATTTGATCTAAAGATTAATAATAACAAATAATTCAACAAACACGAAAAATAATTGAAATAATTGGTGTGGGATTCTGACGTAGAACTCTGCCGCCGATCGCTGTATCTCGTCTCTCTGTGGCAGTTTTGGCCGAAATAAAATCACACAGACTCCCTTTGTAGAGCTGAAGGAACCACCACTATTCGCCACGTTGTGAACTTTTTGATCCGAACAGCGGTGCTCTGTTCCCTCAGAATGGTCCAATTGTGGGAGTTGATTAGGCTGGGTTCCACGCTGAAAGGAATCACTATTTATGAAGATAATAGTTCCTGTCGCAACCACAAGGACACAAAAAGAAACAAGCTACACTTTCGATTCCTGTATAATAAAATCTTTTTAAGGCTATTGTCTTTATCTCGCCACAAAAGAAATTACACAAATGCGTAGAGTACAAAAAAGGTTACACGAGATTCATTCGTTCGGTCGGAAGTGATTGAGAGAGAAAAGGCGAAATCAGTCTGATCTATCCGGACGATATAAGGGCGACAACCACGGATCTTTGTTACAGACACATTGACTTAGTGGGTTGTTTTCTCGGCTTTGTTGACAAAATTATCTGGATTCCATCTCTTGGTTCTGATCGGACCAGCAAGATTCAACTAGTCGTTTTCGCAGCTTTCGGTATCTCTGTCTGACCGCTCAAATGTCTGTCTTCCCTCTGGACTCCTCAGTTTTCCTCTGCTGACTGCTTATATGGAGTAAGCGGAGTATAGACAAATTTTGGCCACGCCCATGAATTATAATATGTAAATCGTTTTGACCACCATGAATTTTGGTATAATCTCTGAAACTCTGCAGGTGACTGCTTTTCAAGTGATACTAAAAATGAATTTGGATTCCCTGCTGAGTTTTCCCGCAACCATCGTCCACTTAAGTCTGCTTAACCTACTTATCTTGTCTCGGACCTTGGGTCTGGATTTCGTCCTCAGACCACCCAAAATCCCATTCACTATTTATCATAGACTTTAATTAACAAACCCATCCATCATCCACCTCGAACTATCACCTCACTTAACTCGCCAATGGTCCAGGAGACCGGGTTTCAATCTTAGGTCGAATCATACCAAATACTTAAAAAATGGTACTTGATGCCACCTTGCTTAACACTCAGTACTATAAGGTAACGGGTAAAGTGGAGCAATCCAGGGAAAGGAGTAGCGCCTTCCCCTACACCTCAGTGTAGTAGCTGTTGAAAAGGGAGCCTTCGGGTCACCCGCGACTAAGGTCGCCAACTTTACTTATATTGTTAGCAATGATATTAGTAATTATATTGTTATTAGTGATTATATTGTTACTTATATTTTTAGTAATTATATTGTTAATGTTATGAGTTAATAATACTCTCATTAATTATATTATTAGTAATTATATTGTTAGCAATGATATTAGTAATTATATAGTTATTAGTAATTATATTGTTAATAATATTATTCGTAATTGTTATTCGTAATTATATTAGTAACAACAATCCGGTTAAAAATATGAACTGCTTGATTGCTTACACGGGTGCTTTGTTTATAGCTTTGAAGGCTCGTGTAGAACCAGACTTTTTGGAAGAGCTGATAACAGAAAGTTCCAACATAGTCACTCAGATTCTCCTAAGAAAACATTTCAGGATTTTCCCCTTCTTATAAACCGGTTGTTCTATCTGGGGAAGAGATCACAGTCTGCTTTATTTTATTCATAGTTGGGATCGTTATTAATACTATTTGATTACAGTGTGAGAATCAATGTTGACTGAGAGTGGCTGCGAAGGTTGGGACGATGGTAATACCTGACGTTGGTTGGTTGAGTTTTATGACATATACGTTATTTAAATTCAAATCCTGGTTATACATATATAAAATATATAGGAGTTGTAAACCTATTTTGTAGATATTATTTTTAAATGAGCCTGCGCAATTTTTTTGCGCACAGTTAAATGATTTCTAGTATTTCTGTCCAACACGAATAATTGCACACATTTAAATAGTCAAACAGTTCTATTTCTAACAATCCAACTTAGCATAAGTCATTTGTTTGTACACTGCTTAAATGATAAATAGTTCTATTTGAGTCATAGATAGGATCCTATCAGGTGTTACCACTCCGGGTCACAGAGGACCTGGGAATAATGGCAATGAAGGGGTACTTCACATTTCCCAAATCTCTAACACTGGAGCCACACCATCAGATAGCTTAGTGTGATATCCAGCACACTCATTGGAGAGGACGTCTTACCCCTCTGCAGAAATGCAGTTGGTGAATTCTACAGCCCCAAACGACTGGACTAAATACCAGAGGTGTAAATAAGGATGCAAACTGTTGTAATGGTTGTATTTGTCTTAGCATCGCTACTGAAGGAAATGATTCCGGTAGTGTTGGTAATTGAGCTGAGAGTGTGTAATTGAGTGAGTGCTAATACCAGTGTAAGGAAAGGTAAATTAGGCAAAAAGATGGAGTGTTGATTGCAAAATGGGAATTTCAAAACAAAGTAGTAAGTGGAAGTCACTGGTCTGGGCGGGAGTTTGAAACGGCACACAGCAAGTTAGAGGCAGAAGGTTGGAGGAAACGTTGCTCTTACAGAACTTTCAAATTTTGAGGGGGGGGGGGTAAAATGGTGCAGGGTGGTGTGGTGTTCCTGCTCTGATTAGTCGAGAGTACACCCAACCTATTTCCAATGCGTAGCCTTATCTGTTTTTTTTTCATGCCCTCAAACACGACCTGATCTCATCCTACCCTAACAGCTGGTGGGCTTCCTCCCTTCCAGCATGACCATTCCAATGGAATTAATCTGTAGAATTTAATTGCAAATTACAAGCGTTCTGGTTTTTTTGTTGTTGTTTTCCAGCTCAGCTAAAAACGTTTCTTTTCAACCGAATCACTTCGATGAATCTTCAGACCAAAAAAAGTAAAAGAACTAATTGCAAAAAGTGAAAGATGAATAAAGATGAAGAGAGAGAAAGAGAGAGAGAGAGGGGGGTGGAGGAAGGGAGGGAGGGAGGGAGGGAGGGACTGAGGTAGAAGATGGGAAAATAGAACGTAAAGAAAAGGGAAAATGTGAATAAAGATGAAAAGAGAAGAGGAGAGAGAGAGAGAGAGAGAGAGGTTAAGGGATAGATAGATAGATAGATAGATAGATAATGAGGGGAAGAGAAGGAGACATGAAGATAGGATGAAAAGAAAAGGGTGAATAAAGATTGAAGAAAAAGAACAGAAAGGGATAGAGACTGAGAGTTAGAAAGTAGGAGGGAAAGAAGAAGGAAAAATAAATAATGTAAAAAAGCAAAATAAAGCATAGAAACGAGAGTGAACGTTTTGAAAGGAAAGTGATTAAGGGAGGGGGGGGGTCAGGGAATTTAGAGCGTGAATGAAAAGTGAACACATTAGTAAGAAGGAAAGAATAGGGGAAAAATACAAGGAAAACATGAACAAAATAATAAGGCAGCGAAAGAAATTGAGACAAAACGATTGAAAGTTCGAGTAAATCGGAAGATGCAATTATTTAAGAATTAATTATGATACAAATCTGAATAGGAGACGCGTTTACACACAACATACTTACTGATAGAAATAAACTCATTCTAATGAAGAAAACGCATATACACACATAGTTATTTACTAAGGTTAGCTTTGATGTGGCACAAATTTAAAAGTATTGGACGCCCATTAAAAATCGAACTCACTGATAATGTTCTGCTAATTTAGCTTGCTAGCCATTACACCACGTCAGATGCCCTTAATAAGTATGTATCAAGTCAATCCCTTGTTGAAAGGCAGGATGCGACACATGTTCAATTTTTGTCGTAGTAAAGCTGGTTTGAATTTTGAGTTTTCGTTCTCATAGAAGCCGGTCTTCCTTCTATTTAGCCATAGTTGGTGAGAAGAACAGATAGTGTTATACATTTCCTAAGGGAGAAGTAAATTGCAGCCTGGTTCAGGATTTGAAATTGTGTCGCTGATTCCAATACCAACGACGATAACAGGTACGCCAGGCGAGCTTCCATACATATTATATATACTTATAGGTGCACCTGTCATAGTTAGAGGGGAAGAATGACTTCATTGTTGGTTGGTTGGTTGGTTGGTTATTTTGCTTTACGGTGCATCAACCCTTTTCGGGTCATCTAACGCTGAATTAAGCCATTTTGATAAAAGTTTCAAACAGTTCAGTTTTGTATAAGTACAGTTTTTTTTGTTAACTCACAGTTAAATGTCAAAGCAGTTCTATTTCAAATAATTCAGTGTAGCATAAGCACGCAGTTTGAATGTCAAAAACTTCTATTTCAAATAATTTAGCTTGGCATAAGTACGCAGTTTAAATGTCAAAAACAGTTCTATTTCAAACAGTTCATTTTAACATTAGTACACAGTTTAAACGCACAGTTTAAACACGCAGTTAAATGTAAAAACAGTTAATTTCAAACAATTCAGTTTAGCGTAATTATATTGTTTAGTTCTATTTGATAGGAACCTATCAGGTGCTATCACTCCGGGCCAGAGTGGATCTGGGGGCGATGGCAATGAAGGGGTACTCTGCATTCCCCAAAGCTCCAGCATTACTGAAACCTCACCATCAGATTGTTTAGTGTCATAACAGGACACTCGTTGGATGAGTCTTACTCATCTGCAGAGATGCAGTCAGTGTATTCTGCAGGGCCAGCCGAATGGGCCAACTGACTTCATGTATGACAATACTAATAGCTCAGAGAATTTGCGATTATATAAAACTTCGCACTTATTTGTGAATGAGTTTTCTCATGTGCCGAAGACGTTTTAAAAGTTCGTGATCATGCACAATTCTTAAAAATAAAAGAGATTATCAAATTGATTAAAGGATCAGGGCGAGGTTGTATGTATTTACCTAACTTTTTGGCCACGTAGGGGGTGTGACTTAAGGTCAATTTAAACTCGAATCACCGATTTCATTCCTAACTATGATAACTCTTACGCTAAATTCACCTCACATTTAAGAAATTCTTTTCTTTTCCCGAAAATTTTATAAAAAAACTAATTATTTGTTAATTTTTCATATGCTCATCATTAGGCTACGAAATAATGTATCTAAGTAAATTTGAGGTGTGATCAAAAAGTATCGAGACTGAATCTTTACATATTCTTAATTTTAAAATTCGAAATGTTGAATTAATATGGAAACGTGTGCATAGCCGAAAAATTCAGACAATAAAATAATGTTGAGATGAGTCAGTACTATTTCTCAATACTTTTTGATCAGCTGTCACGGTACATTCTGATCAGCAGTTTTTTTTGCGAAGTAGAGAATTGTGCAAGTGCTGTTTTCAAATTTAGTCCTGTAGAGAAATATCTAAAAAAATTGAGTGACTCATAGATTGATCGATTTAAATATCCATTGATTGAATGATTGATTTTAACATCATGCCAACCCATCTAGAGATATTTTATGCCGAAAGGTTAGGGAATTGCGTTCATTGCACGGTCATTTTTACATTTTTTGTGCAGATTTTTCATAAGAGTTTTTTGTTGCACGGTCATCGAATATGAATAATTTTTAAAAAGATCAATTCAGAGCTGACGTGACATGATTGCCACTGGAGTATGTATTGCAGCAGGTTGAATCCCATACCACTAACTCGCTATATATATATATATATATATATTTGTGTGTGTGAATGTACGAATATGAAAAAAGAGGTATTCAAAGGATGATTTTATTCAGAATTGAATTATTTGCCCACGTTTCAGTTTTTACATTAAACCATCATCGGGGCAAAAAAAAATTTGTGATGTTGTATCGTCTGAACTATGTTTATCATAGATAAATTATCAACTTTGAAATCTAATTTCGAGCCTACCTTAATCTTATAAATAGCGATAAGAATATTTCCTCAGTAAGTATGGATTTTTTAAAATTTATTTACACGAACATTTTCAGTTTATTTCTTTTGAAGGAAAATCTTTTCCTTTAAAAATGCATTTAACTTCAACATCGTTTAATTATCTTAAATTGAACGAATATATTATTGTTTACATAGATTTATTAATATTGCTATTACAGCTTTCACATAGTGATAAAAAAATTCAGCAGCAGCCGTATAAACGTTTAATGCAAAAATATATATCTCACATAGTGATATACTGTCTCAAAGATCTTTTACACGCACAAAATTAATCCATTCAATTAACACTAAACAAAAACTGCCATATTTCATGCATAAATCTTCACTTTCTCTCTTAAAATATCTACGCCCTGACTACTATGATCTTTGCTTACAAGAAAAGACAAACTTTTCACTCAATTTAAAGAAATAAAAATTAATTCGTAGATTTTTTTTTCAGTAATTTACTCTTTTTTCCAGAATATATATATATATATATATATATATATATATATATATATATATATATATAATTGAAAATGTATGGAGATGAAAAATCTTCAGGTCTTCTGAGGATGATTTTATTTATAGAAATATTTATCAACATTAAACGTTTCGGTTTTTAGACCTTCATCAGGGTATGTAAATTACTCAATGAAACTAAAAGGATGAGAAAGTTTTGAAAATAAAACAGAGACAGAAGATCAACACTGATAAAGGTGAATATTCTCCGTGGTGCAGTAAGTAACGAGCTGGACTTCAACATCGTAGTAAGGGAGTTCAAACCCCAGTTGCGCTATTCCGTTCACTTTCGGATTAATGTCCTTGGGAAAGGTATGAACCCCCTTTTCCCCTCTCCAGATATGGGTTAAATAGTATAACTGCTGTTATGCTACAAGGATGATCAAATAACCCACGAACTTTGATATACCATAAAAAATAAAAAAGCTAAAGCAAACGAAGTATAAATAAAAAAGAAAGGAAATAACAAAAACTAAGAAAACAAAAGAAACTATATTAGATTGATTGGTTTTTAGCAGTATTTCAACCCATCCAGGGTTATTTTATGCCAAATGGTTTGGGAATTGCGCTCATTGTATGTTCATATTTCCTTTTCTTTTTTAATATTTTTTCTAAATAGGTTCTTTTCTGTATATGGTCCTATCGAATACGAATAAGTTTTGAATCATAGGTAGGACACCTAACAGGTACTACAACTTTGAGTCAGAGTGAACCTAGAAGTAATGGCAGTGAAAATGTACTCCAAACTTCCTAGATATTCAGAACAGGAGCCTCACCATCAGATGTTGTTACTGTCATACTCTGAACATATCCCCTTTTTTTGGCGGGGGCGGTCTTATTCTTCTGCAGGAGATACAGTCAGCGTATTCTAAGTCCCACTGACAGGTGGTTGATTGATTTGTTTTACAGCGTATCAAGCCTTTTCAGGTCATTTAACGGCGAATTAAATTTCAAACAATTCAGTTTAGAATAAGTAGAGTTTTTGTTTACAAACAGTTAAATGTCAAAACAGTTCTATTTTAAACAATTCAGTTTAGCATAAGAACACAGTTTAGTTCTATTCAAAGCAGTTCTATTTCAAACAGTTCAGTTTAGCATAAGTATGCAGTTTAAAATGTCAAAAATCGTTCTATTTCAAACAATTCAGTTTAGCATAAGTACACAGTTTAGTGCTATTTGACCCATTGATAGGACCCTATCAGGTGCTACCACTCCGAGTGAGAGTAGATCTGGGAGCGATGGCAATGAAGGGGTACTCAGCATTCCTCAAAGCTCAAGCATTACTGGAACCTCACCATCAGATTGTTTATTGTCATATACAGGACACTCATTAGCGGGGGGGGGTCTTACTCCTCTGCAGAGGTGCAGTCGGTGTATTCTACAGCCCCAGTCGACTGGGCAACCACCGACAGGGCTACCAAAGAAACTATAGAAAGAAATGAAGAATAAGTATGAAAAAAAAAAGACCAAAATGAAAGGAAAAAAAGAAAGAATAAATGAAAACACTTAAAGATGAGGAGAGTAGATAAAGAAACAGAAGGTGAAGTGTAATCAAAAAGCGCGTAAAAGTTGAGATGGAAAAAAAGAATGATTAAAACTGCGATATACAATCTCTCTCTCTCTCTCTCTCCCCCCTCTCTCTCTCTCTCTATATATATATATATATATATATATAAGCGTGTCTTTTAGCTTGACACAAGAGATGGAAAGACAGAGAAAGGAATCGTATAAAGAGACAATTCACTCAAAGCAGAAAAATGAAACAAAGCAAACATTGATTGTTTAATTTTCTCAAACTTGTACCAATTTTTCTCCTATTGTATTGCATTGTATATGATAAAACAATACACGACAGAACCATCTGCGTTTTTCTTCCAACTTTCAACTCAGCAATTCCCTTAAAAACACAAGCCTTAAAAAATCTTAGCCCATTACACCGAAATCCAATCTCTCAAACTCAGACGCTTACGCAAGCATATACGTACAAACAATCGCCATTTTGATTTCAAAGTTCCATTCGATACATGACACGTGACACCCTCTTTACTGGTGGCTATTTTTGGGAATGGCTGTCCTCCTTCGATCGTTTTGTTTAATAGAGATTGTAGGGCTGCGGTCGGGGGTTGTAAGATAAATTAAATGAAAATAAAAGAAAAGTAAGTAAAAGAAATTAATTAAAGAAATGTCATTGGGATAGGCTAGCGCTTTAATGAGTTAGAGCAAAAGAAAAAAACAAAAATTAAAAAACAAAAAACAACAGATTTTGTAGAAAGGAGACTCGCTAATTGTTAATAGAAACGAGAGAACATCTTTAATTTGCAAAACTTTAGTCTCTGTTCAAATGAATAGGACGACATTTCACCCAGTTTTTTTTTTCAGAAAAGACAACTTTGAAAGACTTTTGCTCTCTGATGCTAATGATCTGCAAAACAAAATTTACAAGTTACTTCCTTTTCTATTAATCAACACAAAATAAAACTATACTAGCTGAAGTACCTATCTTTGTCGGGTAAAAGGTCAAGATTTGGATTGCAGCTGATTATATTTACTGTCAATTTAAAAAAAATCCAGCAAACGTTTACAAACAATAATTGTTACTATAAAACATAAATCCACCTGGAGTTTTTGAGAGAAATATTATTATTGTTGTTTTTTGTTTGTTATACATCGTTGGGAATCTCTGCTTTTCACATCAGCCTTAAAAAAGAATCTTTGCACAGATCATATACACTATGGATAAAATATCTATATACATATCAAATTCTGTTATTTAATTCATCTGATAGTTCCCAAAAATGCCCCTTGAAATTCTTTTTCTTACCATTTTCCCCAAAATCACCCAATCAATCTTAAATCTTTTTTACAATATTGCCGTTTTTGATCTGATTAGGCACTTGTTCTAAAAATATATTACTCTATGTGCAAAAAAAAAAAAAAAAAAAAAAAAATCGATTGTTTTAAAAAATTTAAGTGACTGACTCTTAGCTCATTTATCGATTTAAAAGCTTTTTTTCTATTCGAACTGTCAATCCTAACTAAACAATGATTCAGAGTAATTATTTTAAATTTCCAGATTCTTAGTTCGAACTATGCAACAATGAGAAATAATTATTTTAAATCTCAAGATTGTTAGTCCTAACAAAGCAATAATGCTTAGTAGTTATTTCATATCTCCAACTTAGAATACGCTCTTTCGCCTGTGGAAGAGTAAAACTCTGCTCAAAAATGGGTGTGTCTTGGGAATGACACTAAACAGTTCCTGCTGGTGAGGTTCAAGTTCTGGGGATTTGGGGATTGTGAAGAACCTCTTCATAGCTATTACTCCCAGGTCCACTCTGTCCAGAAGTGGTTGCACTTATCAGGGTCCCATTAAGATATCAAATAGATGTTTAAAAATTATACCGAGCGCAAACAAAAACCCTCTTAAGAAACAACTTCACAAAAAATGTAAATATGAACGTACAATGAATGCTATTTCCAAAACTCTAGGCATAAAATATTACTAGACGGTTTGATATACCATTAAATCAATCAATCAATCAATTATCAATCTTTTTGTTTAATTGTATAAAAAATCTTTTTTCTATGAATTTTTGTCCTTGTCACCAGATAATCAAGTCTCAAACAAAATCGTGATGACATACTTATATTTGTAATACTAGTAATGACAACAAGCCATAAGCGATAATCACCCGAAAATGTTTATTAACTCATGAGTCCTCACCATATAATGTGATATAATATATATAATATAATATGATATAATATAATATATATTATGTCTATGATTATTACTGCTTTAAAAATGCCTACGAAATTTAAAACTCTCTTCTGTGAAAAGTTTTCTGTGCTTAGATTGTTCGCTACAGATAGGATGTGACACAACGTCAGCTTTTAAGCTAATTTGAGCTGGTTTAAATTCAGAATTTTCTTTCTCCAAGATCATTTGCTGTATTAAGGTTAAAGAGCCAAGTGTGTCCTGCTATTTACATAGAGGTGGGGGTGAATAGATGGATTCATACTTTTCCCGAAGTGAAAAGCAAACAACTTCGTCCATGATTTGAACTCGAGCCGCCGAGCTCATTTCCCAAAGTAATGACCGTTACGCCTAATGCATTGCCACAGTTCTTGATTTGTAGATCTACATTTGTATACCTATAAAACCTGTAATACTTGCTTTTTAACTGCTGGCAGAGAATATCCGTATTATGACTAACTTTAAATGCATAAACACGTACACGATTATAAAAAGCAGTAAGGTTTTAAGAGAGAGAGAGAGAGAGAGAGAGAGAGAGAGAGAGAGAGAGAGAGAGAGAGAGAGAGAGAGAGAGAGAGAGAGATTTCATTTTCATTTTCGTTATTTCTAAATGAAAGAATATCAAAGTATTTTTTAAATACATCGAAAGATTAAACATCAGCTGTAATTAAAAAAACAAAAACAAAAACAAAACAAAAATCAACCTACATAAAAACAACGACAAACAAACAAAAGAAAAACAAAACACTGAAAAGTTGAAGGCAATAATATTAATGAATATTTGCGAGCCTTCGTTTGTTTTGTTGTTTAATGGTATATCACCCTTCTTGGGTTATTTAATGCCAAGTCTATCCTTCTGGAAGAACAGTACTGATACTATTTAACACATAGACGGGAGGATAAGAGGGTTCATATCTTTCCCAAGGATATTTGTCTGAAAGTGAACACAATAGCGCGACAGGAGTTCGAACTCGCTTACTACAATTCCGCTGTCCCACGCGTTAAACATTACATCACGAGAACGCCTTCCCTATTTGCGAGCTGCTGCTATCTTGAATCAACACATAAGCTTCAATATTTATTCAATAATCAAAACTTTTAGTACATTAAAAACTTAATGCTTGAAGGAATCCTTATAAGCTGTAAAAGCTACGCTCATTAATTTCCGATTGAAAAAAAGAAAAAAAAAAAAAAGAAAAAAGAAAAAGTAATAAAAAACCCCAAACAACACAAAAACAAACTCAGTGTGCTTTCAGTTGAACAAAGAAATCAAAAATGTTTTGCAAACTTTCATGTGAGTCTCCCAAAAACCGTGCACATATAACAAAAGCATAAACTCAATTCCACATGTAAATATTGTTGCTGAGGTGAAATGCTTAGAAAAATCCAAAACAAGGTTCACCGAAGAGGCGAGGTAACCATCGTATGGAAGATTTCCTAATGTCGTAAATACAGAGTGATCTAGTTTTATATAGCATTATGCTCCCAAACATCTATTTAAACACTTGTTTTGATTTCAGTCGATTTCATTCAAAGCTGATAATTTTATGTCTGCATATCGGCTTTGGGATTTCATTTAATATAAAGATTTTTCATGACACATTTTTCAGAAAATCGGCCATTTTAATTTTACATAATAATAGAAAAGTCGCCATAAATTATATCAAAGAGCCTGGTTTCTCTGTTGTTCGATAAACAGCGTTGGAATTCTATCCATCTTCATATCTGTATGATCAAATAAAATGGACACACCGAAGATGATTTGATTCAAAGTTAGAGTAGTGAAATGGAGAGTGTGAGTTTTAATTTTTATCTTCAAGATTTGAGTTGTACCAATTTCTTTGATGAAGTTTTGTCAATTATAATAAATTCGCTTCATCGCAAGATTTCGGCCCTTTTTATTTTTATTTTTGTGGCAGTTCAATCGTGTTTTAAATTAGCTTCTGAAACATAACCCACCCACACCTAACAAATTATATTCGAAGTGTAGATCTCACTGTCAAAAAGTTCATACAGATAATAAAATTTTCAGAATAAGAAAAATTAATTTTCGTAAATTTCATAGAGTGATTGATTGATTTTAAAGGCACATCAAACTGTCTAGGGTGATTTTATGCCAAAAGGTTTGGTAATCACGTTCATATTTACATTTATGTGTGTCATTGTTTCTTAAGAGTTTTTTGCACGCGGTCTTATTAAATACGAATAATTTTTAAACCGATCTAGTTGATCCAGGAGTAGGACCCTAAAAGGTTGGGCCACTCTTGGACAAAGTGGACCTGGGCTTAATAGCAGTGAAGATCTTTAGAACTAAAACTTCAATATTGAATACAATTTAATGCCATATTAAGAAAAGCCCTTTTTTGAGAGAAGGAGACTTATCTCTCTTCAGGGGATGCAGTCAACAGATTCTAGGCCTTGTCTATAGGGTGTTAGAGAATAAATTTCTAATCCACTATTTAACATTTCGTTTGGGTTAGGGTTAGGGTTACTATGTTGAGGTTTTAAGGGAGTTCAGGAAGAGATTCCGTCGGGAGAGGCCAGCACTCTTCAAATCCGGTCTGGGGCTTTTCCACCAGGACAATGCACCAGTCCACAACTCCATCCAGACTGTTTGAGCAAGATGGGCATCAAGACAGTTCCTCAGCCTCCCTATAGTCCAGACCTTGCTCCCTGTGACTTTTGGTTTTTCCTTAAGATCAGAGGCTGTCATTATGAGACAATTGAGGAGATGAAAGAGGCTGTGACGAAGGTCAATGACACGCTGACACAAGAGGACTTCGATGGGGCCTTCCAGAAGTTGTTGTAACGGTACAAGTGCATTGCAGCCGGAGGAGATTACTTCGAAGGGGACTAGAGTTTCATGTGTTTATTATCAATAAAAGTACCCATAGTCTGGAAACCTATTTAATGATTCTCGTATATATATATATCGAGACGATATATATATATATATATATATATATATATATATATATATATATATATATAAGAGGATGCTGAAAAATTCGCTACAATTAAATTCTAAATAATGATTGAATATTTGGGAATGGTTAAAAAATTGAGAAACGTCAACCTTGTGTATTGAACTATTGGAGGAATGATTGATTGGTTGGTTGTGTTTTATGGCATGTCGATCCTTGAAGCCAAGGATCGACATTGAATACCAAATCCTGTTTTGCACACAATTAAAGGGTTTCAAGTCTTCCTATCAAACACTAGTAGTTTTGTTTGCATATAGTTATATGGTTTCAAGTATTGCTATGTAATACTAATAATTCAATTTAACAGTCATTTATTTTGGACACAACTAAATGATTTCAATACACTAAATGATTAAATATTTCTATTTGACCAATAGATGAGAGCCTATCAAGTAGTTCCACTCCGGGTCCGATTAGATCTGGAAATTGTAGCTTTGAAGGGGTACTTCATATTCCCAAAAGCTCACGGAGTATAGCCTCAACATCTGGTGGTTTCGTATCATATCCATATTTGCGGTTCTTTTCCACCTGCAGAGATGCAGTCGATGTATTTTACGACGGTGCTGAATGGGAGGAACACGTGTAAATTGCATATATATATATATATATATATATATATATATATATATATATATATATATATAACAAGAAAGATAAATACAAATGAGAAAGGTTTACGAGACAAAGTGCTTGACATTATGACAGTAGAAAAATATCAAATTATGGACGTTAGAAGCCTGTTATTTAAATATATATATAAAGTCTGATCAAGAAACTATCTTGACGGGAACTTTAAAATATACAATCTAAATGAAGCTGATAACTTAGATGATAAAGTTATGATGAGTTGAACTACACTGTGAGAACTTTCTTTGTTTGTTCTCGTCTAATACAAATTGAAGATATTTTTACGTGAGTATCAAATCTCCATAAATGACACTTTTAGACCTTTCTATCTTGGTTCAGCAGAGAAGTTTTCAGTCAACCTATGTTTGATATTTGCTATTTCTTTACATGGGATATTAAAAATTTCCCGTCTACTCTTTCGCTTACTTCTGGTAAACTTTTTTCTTACGTAAATTCCCCTCCCACTTATTTTTCATCCTATTCTTCATATAAATGTATATGACTCGGCATTATGTTTGTCATTATATTATTCGTTCCCCTGAATATGACTCCAGTTGTGGCCGAAATCTTTTCCATCCAAAATTCAAACGACTCATACGAAGACTTGAATAGATTAAAGATGGAATAGGTTGACATAAAGTTTGAAAGAGAAAATGCTGCATATATATATATATATATATATATATATATATATATATATATATATATATATATTGGTTACGCACCATATTCTCAATACAGAATAATAAGGAATTTCGTTGTCATGGTAACACGAATCATGATTAGTTGTTTGTATTTCGGCCTATCTAAACACATACGCATACACATGTGCGCGTGCGAACCTTTTGGTAATTTAATAGTAAACTGATTCATGATGGCCTCTGGTAAGACTGGATATTTTTAAAGATTTTGTTGTTGGACGTGTACATATTCTTAATCTTGAATGTTTGAGCAAACACACTTAAAAAAAATTCAATCATTTTTTTGTTGAAACGTTACGGTGTTTTGATTTTTTATCAAAAAATTAATGTTAAAATTTGTGTATGTAAATTTATCATCTGAATTTTGTGACAATCTTCAAAATGGCTTTCAAGCACATTCAAGACAAAATACCTCCATGTTTTCTTGAAATGTTCTGATTTTTCGGACTGAAAATAATTGGGATTTAAAAAATTTAAAGACATTTAAAAACTACGAAATATAATGTTTTGAATTAGCAAAATGGTAAACTTCCAGAACCTATAAAAATGTAGAAGTTTTCTTTTTTTTTTGCAAGGTTATTTTTAAAGAACTATTTAAAGAATTATGCTGTTGTTCTATTGCAATTATTTCGGAATAACTGTAATATAAGTTCTGTAAATAGGAAGCGATTTGATATCAAGTTTAACGACTGCTGAATATAGAGATTATAGTTTCATCCAGGGGTCTCAAACATGCGACCCACAAACTACTTCTATGGCACAGAAAAGTTTTCGTGAATAACATTTGTTTAAAACTTGTGAATTTGTCCCCCGCCCTGACGATGTTTCTCGCCAGAAAAGGGTAGAATGTACTTTAATATTTCAGTTGGTTTCATTTCAATATCAAAAGCTGAAAAGTAGAAATAGTTCAATTTCATATACATGAAAGAAAAAAAAAACCCCCAAAAAAAACAAAAACAATAACCTCCGCTCCCAAAACAAAAAACATTCATAATAAGAACATTAATGAAATCTGTATCGGCTTGTTTCAAAGACTTTTTGTGGGACGGGTGACTAAGATAATAGAAAATTAACTCGCACAGAAGAATATGAGGATTTTTTTCATAATATTAGGAGGTGTAGATTTAAAAAAATCATATTGGCGTGGAGGTTGAACTTGAGATTACAGACAAATAGCATACCTAATATGAGCAAATTTGTTTTGTTTCATTACCGAAGAAGAAATAGATTTGCCAACTTACATTGGCATGGGGAAGGTGTGACAGAGATGACAGACAACTTACACACACACACACACACACACACACACACACACACACACACACACACACACACACACACACACACACACACACAAACAAATGAAAGATAGTGGAGAACGGATTGATTGATAAACAGGAATCATATCAGCTATTTCTTTAAATGGGATAAAACTTTGAATTTTGCTTCTGATTTCTATTCAAATAATATTTGTAACATAATTTATCACAATTTATGTAGCATAACTTCGGAAAAAGTGACAACAACACTTATTTATAAAAAATATAAAACCTTTTTTTTTTTATTTACGAAACGTCGAAATTGTTGCATGTGTGTGTGTGTGAGAGAGAGAGAGAGAGAGAGAGAGAGAGAGAGAGAGAGAGAGAGAGAGAGGGAACCGCTAAAATTTAGACGACGTTGAGATAGATATATTCAGAGCCTCACTTCTTTTAGCTTCTTTCTCGGGAGGCTGATACAGGTCAGCCCTACAACCTCGGGGGCCACCTGGTCTTCCTTCATGCTAGCGCATAGACGGCGTGATTCTGCTGACTGCCTACTGACTTCTCTCTCTGCTTGACTGACCGCCGACCCCGACTGACCGCTAGGATTAAAAACTTCCGTCATTAAATGTATTTATTTAAAAAAAATATCTATTCAACTTCTTATCAAGATCAAGTTTGTTTAACTGCATTTACCATATGGAAATTATTTTTTCCAAAATATTCAAAATTGCTAACAACTACATACATATTAAAGAAATTCGATAAAGAAGGATTCTGAAAACAAATAAGGCAGATAACGAAAATCGACTGAGTAACGAAAGACGTACAAAGAAATTACACAAAAAAATTGGATATGCAAAAAAAAAAAAAAAAAAAAAAGAAAAAAATGTAAAAAAGAAAGAGTTAGTATAAAATAACGAGTGTAGGAGCAAATATATTACGTTACATTAAATGAAAAATATATAATGTTACATTAAATGAAAAATATAGAATAAAATAAATATATGACAGTGACCATTAAATCAGCCATATATGTGCACAAGGCGTTTTAATGACATAACATTAAATAATTTTGATCTTTGAAACAAAACTATTTTTTGCCAGTTTTACTTGTTGGATTGAATACCGTATGATGTTCAAAGTTCAGAACAGGGCAAAATCAGAGCAGGGAAGAAACCGCGATAGAAAACAAAAACAAAATAAAACAGAAAACAACAACAAAAAACAACAAAAAACAACAAAAAACAAAAACAAAAACAAAAAGTAAAAACAAAAGCAAAAACAAAAAACAAAAAGCAAGGAAGATAACTCTGCAGAAAAACTATTTTAAAAATAGAGTAGAAGCATATTAATTAAATTTAACAGCATGCCAACCCGTTTGGGGTTATTTATTTAAAAAATGTTCGGTAATTGCGTTCATTGTACGCTCATATTTACATTTTTGTGTAGTTGCAAACGGTCCAATTGAATACGAATAATCTAAAAATAGATCCATTTGGGCCATTGATAGAACTCTAATTAGTACTACCAGTCCGATCAGAGTGGATCTAGGAGTAATGGTAATGAAGAAGCACTCCACATTCCTCAGATCTCCAGACCTTACGTAAACCAAACAGAAGATATGAGCACAGTTATGCAGTTGGTAAAGTGTTTCAGCAGTGGTCACTGAGATGTTAGTAACAAGCCTTTACAACACAGCTGTTAGCACACAAATGATCAGCTCCTCCACACAAAGCGGGCCGATAAAAGATGGACTTCGTGAATAGCTCTTTCCTGACAAAAACACCGTCATCGTTGCAGTGAATATTAGGTCTGCTCCACTGTAACAAATGTACGCCTTTTCGGCAGGGCTTAGAATATGCTGAGAGTGTAGCATATTTGAACGGCTCATAGAAAATTAGAATTGAAAAAAAAATAGATTAATGAATAAAAAAGTAGATAATCTCCGAACGGCCTGGCCAAAGCTCTTGTAGTTAAAAATGACTAGCGAAAATTGGAGGTCCTAGAAAATCTTGGAGGTCCTAGAAAATCAGGTGTGGAGCAAGGGGAAGCGATTGTTCCTCCCGCCGACACCAGGCGGAACGGAGGGCACGACTCGTTTTGGGGAGTTGGTGGCGAGACGTGATGAGGTAAAGATAGTTGAACACCAGCCACGAAGATGTAAGGAAACGAAAATTTACGAGCCCCAATTTTGGTGGGTGCGCTCCAAAGGGGGCCTAAGACTGGACGCCACCCAGCGGACAAGCATGTCAGAAATAAAACAGAAAACAAGATAAAAATTCAAGGTCTGTGTCTGCTCTCTTTTTTTGACTAGGATATGTTGCTTCTCTTTGTCTAGCTCACACGATCGTCTCAGTTTCCATGCTCTCTTTCTTTCTCCCGGTAACTACCCACTAGTTGTAGTAGTAAATAAACCTTTGGGCAGTTAAACGGAGTTTCTTGCGTTCAACTTTTACCACGGCAGGGTCACAACAGGGTTCTACCAGTACGAATGTCTAGACGATACCGTTATGGTACACAATGTCTCGTTGGTACCGTTATGTCAAAGACAGAATCTCTAACTGAGGTGGTAAGACTCCCCCACCAAAGTGGTGTCCTGGTACGACAATTAACTGTATCTGGTTGTGAGGCTCCAAATCTGAATGTATAAGGAGTGTGGGGTACCCCTCCATTGTTATTACTCCCAGGTCCACTCTGACACGGAGTGGTGCAACCTGTTAGGTCCTATCTAAGGCTCAAGAAGATCTATTTTGAAATTATTTGTATTCAATAAGACCCAGTGCAAAAAACCCCACAAAAAACCAACACCGCAAACAAACAGACAAACAAAAAACCAACAGCAAAAAAACAAAAAAACTACAAATGGGAGTTTGATTTATCCGATAAAATAAAACGGGATTTCTTCCAAGCTTTGGCGGTATAAGTACTACTGAATGGATGCACCACATAGACGCTTAAAATTGCATAGAGAAAAAGCTAGATGAAAACTACACAAGAATGCTGCGTACTGTCTTGAAGAAACCCTGGAAGCCACGCCCCACTAAACAGCAACGGTACGGCTATTTACTTCCCATCTCACAAACCATCCAAGTAAGACGAATAAGACATGCAGGACACTTCTGGAGAAGAAAAGACGAACTCATAAGTGACGTTTTATGGACCTCTACACATGGACATGCTTGTGTTAGCCGACCAGCAAGAACTTATTTACATCAATTCTGTGTGGACAACATGACCAACATAGTCTATAAAAAAGACCTTATGTCAAATCCTGTTTAGTGGGAGGCAGCGATAAATATTCAGTTCAGTGTGGACACAGGATGTAGTTTGGAAGATCTGCTGGGAGGAATGGATGATAGGGACTGATGGAGCGATAGAGTGAGTCAGGGAAATCTGTGCTGTCAGTGCGATTTGACGATGATGAACGTACAATGAACGTGATTTCTTAACCTCTAGACATAAAATAATCCTCGTGGAGGAGACATGCCGGCAAAATCAATCAATCAATCAATCAATCTAATATATAGTATATATATATATATATATATATATATATATATATATATATATATATATATATAAAGATATTCTTTACGATTCCCTTATAACTCGACGTGACTGAACTAAGAAAATATTATGCGGGATTTGAAACCATAGTTCGAAGTTGTTCGTATTCGATAGGAATACATGATAAATAGAATGTTAAATTGCAAAATTTGAAACTATTCAACTGTGTGCAAACAAATAATTAAAATCAAATAGAATTATTACTACTTGATAGAAATACTTCAAACCATTTAGCTGTGTGCAAGGAAACGATTAATATAAAAAAGAATTATTAGTGTTAGCGAGACTCGAAACCATTTACTTATGTGCAAACAAATGAGCTCAGACTAGTTTATGAATGATGTAACTTACTATTTGCTTAAAAATTGTATATATATATTTGGCATTAAATAACCTACAATGGTTGATATGAAACGGAAAAACCAAACCAAACCAAAAATAAGTACACTATGGTGTAATGGTTAGCAAGCTAGACTTGTAAGCCTTCACGAGTGAGTTCGAATCTCATTGGGTGCCCCATTCATCCGGCCTCGTGCCACATCAAAGCAAAAAGCTTAGTAAATTACAAATAGAAGATCAGAATGTGCTCTTTGGTCTGACTAAGGCATCCAGTCAAGGAGAAGGAAAACTCTGAACTCAAACCTGTTAAACCTTACTTAAAAGTTGACCTTGTGTCACATCTTGTCCGTGCGGATGGCTTGGTAAGTACATAGATATATACATTTATACAATTCATTTTTTAGCCGTTTCCGTTGCGTAAGGACTGTCGTGCTTAATTGCAGCCTCGAAGTGATCGAGTTCGAATTCCAGTCGTGCTATTATTTTCACTTTCGGACTAATATACTTGGGAAAGGTATTATCCCTCTTATCCCCCAAGTTATGAATTTAATAGTATCACATTTGTTCTTGTTTGGCTTTGGCAGTGAATAACCCAAGAAGATTGATGTACCACATAGACGCTGTACCACATAGACGCTGATGTACCACATAAACAATCTGTTATTGGAGTATTACAACGTTATGTTTTTTTTATTTTTAGTGTTGGCGAATTTGGTAATAAATAATACCTAATAATATCCGTTTTTATAGAAAATGTTCCATAAAAAATCCAAGTATCTTTGGTTTAGAAGAAAATTAACTTTTTGTAAAAAGAACTTTTATTTTTTTTTGCTCATTTATGGGCGCTAATATATGTACAAGGTCAACGTCAATTCTTTTTATTAAAAAATTAGGTCTTCAAAATTCGTCCTATACACGAGTATATACGATGCATGTAGGATTTGATGGTATTTTAGAATAGAAAATAGAATGTTGTTCCTCTCTCGTTATTTTTTTCTTTTTTCTTATTTCAGGGTTTGGTTGCATATATATATATATAGGGGAGCATATATGCAAATATTCTATTTAACTCCATATTGATTCACACACACACACACACACACACACACACACACACACACACACACACACACAGATGTATGTATGCTTCTCGTTCTAATACACTATATGCACACCCACACATCTATTTCTATCTATCTATCTATCTATCTGATGTAGACATTCTTGCTCAGTTGTTCTATTCTCTCTCTCGCTCTTACCTCTTTTTCTCCCTCTTACTAATTTCCCTTCTCTCTCTTTTTTCCTCGTTTTAATTTTCCCGTTTGAATTCACTTGATTGCTTTTATGATGCTAACATCATTACCCCTGCATCATTTCTTGAGTAAAACGGAAACAGAGAGAGAGAGAGAAAGAGAGAGAGAGAGAGAGAGACAGACAGACAGAGTTAGGGATGAATGACGTTTAATATAAATACTCGTATCAATCTATCTTGAGAGAGAGAGAGAGAGAGAGAGAGAATGAGAGAGGGTGGAGAAGAAAAATGGAAGGAAAAAAACAGTGGAAGAGATGAGAGAAAGAGAGAAGGGAGACGAAAGATACAAGGAAAGAGAGAGAGAGAGAGAGAGAGAGAGAGAGAGAGAGGTGGGACGGAGACGAAAGATAGAAGGAAATAGACAGTGGAAGGGATGAGAGAGATGGAATTGAAAAAAATACAAGTAGAGAGAGAGAGAGAGAGAGAGAGGAGATGAAAGATAGAAGGAAACAGAGTGGAAGAGATATGTACCCAAGTTTTTTCTTATTGTATCCATTGAAAAACTTATTGTGAATGTGGTTTGTGACTGGAGCGCCCACCGTTCCTCTTCACCGAGTGCATCAATATACACGGCAACTTCATGTGGAAATCTAGGCTAGCAGACTATAACTAGTGAGTCAAATTCTCACTGGGTGCTCCACATGTCTGGCCTTGCGCTACAAGCTGAGGTAAGCTGAGGAAATAATTGTACATGTATCCTCACACCTACATACAATAGATGTCAATAATGAACGGGTGTGTTTATAGGTGTGTGTGTGTGTATGTGTGTGTGAGCACTTGTAAACATCCATGTTAGATTATCAATCAGATTGTCACAATTTTTTGTACAATTCACAAGAACGATATGGAATAATGAGAAAATGTTGATGAATGAAATTCCTTTTTGCTTGTTTGTTTGTTTGTTTCTGTCTGTTCGACCCTTTCTTTCTTTCTTTCTTTCTTTCTTTCTTTCTTTCTTTTCTATCCTCTTTCTTTCTTTCTTTCTTTCTTTCTTTCTTTTCGCCCCTCTTTCTTTCTTTTCGCTCCTCTTTCTTTCTTTCTTTCTTTCTTTTCTATCCTCTTTCTTTCTTTCTTTCTTTCTTTCTTTCTTTCTTTCTTTTCGCCCCTCTTTCTTTCTGTTCACCCCCTTTCTTTCTTTCTTTCTTTCTTTCTTTCTTTCTTTCTTTCTGCCCCTCTTTCTTTCTTTCTTTCTTTCTTTCTTTCTTTTCGCCCCTCTTTCTTTCTTTCTTGCTTTTTTTCTTTCTTTGTCTCCACCACTTCCTGACCGCCTTCAATTTATTCTCTTTCATTCCAATACACTGTAACAAGCCATTGACATCTCGATTACTGCAGTTGGAATAATTCAAAAATTCAGTCATATTTCTTGAACTAAAAGCTATCCTCCATCTAAATATAAATACAAAAATGAAAAGCTTGCATAAAATTAAGATAGCATGCATTTTTCCGTGACTTTTTCTTTTGAATTGAAATTTAAAACATTTTAGCTGCTGGTCATTTCCTTTTCCCTGCGAACAAATCCCATATGCTATTTCTCATATACCATTATCATCATCATCATCATCATCATTGTTCTAATCATAATAATAATCGCTTCTTTTGTGTTGTGCAATTTAAATAAATGGTCAGCACATGGCGGAGCTTAGAATACGCAGACTGTATTCTCGGCAAAGCGGTAAGAAGCCCTTCTCCCCACCAAAGAGGGGAGGGTCATATGATGATAAGGCTTCCTTTTTTTCAGATCAGTGAAGTACTTCCTGATTACTATTACTTTCATGCTCTACTTTGATCTGGAGTGGTGGTACTTGTTAGGGTCCCAGCTATGGGTTAAATAGATCTGTTTGAAACATATTTGTATTCCATAGGACCATGTGCTTAAAAAAACACAAACTCTTAAACACAAAAAATGTAAATATGAATGTAAAATGAAGGTGATAAAATAATCCTGGATGGGTTAGCATGCAGTTGAAGGCAATCAATTGGATGTTATTTACTAAGCTTTGAACGTTGTTCTGACAGTTTTTTGTATGTTGTCAAACTGATTTTCAGAGATTTTCACTCAAACTTTATATATATATATATATATATATATATATATATATATATATATATATATATATATATATATATATATATATATTAAAATGAATAGGTCCACGAATAGGTTTGTACTTTTTTTAGAATTATTTATTTCGTTCTTACATACGTGTTTGTTTCCAACTTGTTACTTTCGTCCGAGAACATATGGGGCACAAGGCCATGTAAATGGGGTACTCAATGAGACTTAAACTCACTTGGGTTTGCTGGTCGAATGGTTTTCAGGTTCTGTATGGGTTCAGATAGAGGTAACTACTCTTTTTCCTTTTCTCAGACTGTCTATTTATCTGTTTTTACGCCCAATTGGTCTTTGATATTTGATGTGTTATAAAGTTTTTGTTGTTTTACCCTGGGTAGTTGTGTGTGTGTGTTTATGTGTGTTAAAGTGGTTTCGGATTCCACTAATAGTTTCCCTTTTTCTTCTCTCTGTGTGTGTATGTGTGTATAGTTTGGGTTTGATTGTTCGTCTGTGCGTGAATATAGTTTTGGTCTTGAGCAAACACGAGTGATTTCAAGTCTCATGGAGTACCCCATTCACACGGCCTTCTGCCACATATGTTCTCTGACGGAAGCAATAAGCTGGAAACATACACGTATGTAAAAATGAAATAAATAATTCTTAATAATTCTCTTCACGGGCCTATTCATTTTAAAATATTTTTTCTTTCTTTCGACCAACAACGAAATTTCTCTCTCTCTCTCTCTCTCTCACACACACACACATATATATTTATATATAAACTGTGTTAACCACTAAATAATCTTATATATATGTATATATTATTTTTCTGTTTATACTAATTTATTGGTCAGTCCTTCACGTAGGGTCATAGAATGACTAATTTATAGTATAAATTTTTGAAAACAATGCTTACTCAATTTCATTTTCATTATAATTGATTTGAACCTTACAAGAATTATTGCACGTGTATAGGACTACACTAATATTATACCGAAAAATTTGGACGGCAAAATTCGACTAATACACGAGTCCTAAGTATATACGGTTTATTCATTGATTCCAAATGTTAATCCCAGTTTTCTTTTTAAAAAGATAAAATAGATATCAGTAAAGTTGACAACCGTAGTCGAAGGTGACCCGAAGGCTCCCTTTTCGATAGCTACTATACCAAGGTGTAGGGCAGGGCGCTACTCCTTTTCCTAGATTGCTCTACTTTACTCTTGATCCATACCCTATAATGCTGAATGTTAAGCAAGGAGGCATCAAGTACCATTTTTTGAGTCTTTGGTATGACTCGACCTGGGCTAAAATTGTGTTATTTTTATTAAATTCCAAACCTTTTGCACAGGTTGTTTAAAGTTTGGATTTTAGTTCTACGGTATAAGGAAAATTCTGCCTTATTGATGACCTTCAATGTCACAACTTGGAAAAGACAACTTTTGATACAAAAGTAATTCTCGTCTAGTAATTCACATTTATCCACCCTATCGACGGGGGTTAGAATACGTTGACTGTATGCAAAGAACAATACCCCCTATAAAAGAGTAGCCCAATTGGGTGGGGCTGTAGAAAACACCGGCTGCATCGCTGTAGAGGGGTAAAACTCCCACAAAAGATTTCCTGAATATGACATTAAACTATCTGATGGCGAGGCTCCAAATGATTGATGTGTAATTGAATTGTTAGAGGGAAATAATTGAAACCATTTAACTGTGTAGAAACAATAGCAACACTACTGTGCAAACATATTAGTCCTAACCTATTTAAATGGATATACATATATGATTTGTAAGCGAATATTTTCTCGGTAATTTCATTTCTAATTAAGTTAGAACTAATTTGCTTGCCCACTGGTATTGCAATTGTTTCTACATAGTTAAATAGTTTCAATTATTGCTATCTAACACTAATGATTCTGTCCAATATTAATCATTTGTTTGCAGACAGTGAAGTGGTTACAAGTATCTTAACTCAACACTTATTATTCTATTCAACATTATTGATTGATTTGCACACAGGTAAATGGTTCCAGGTATTGCTCGATATAACTAACAATTCAATTAGACATCAGTTATTTGTTTATACACTGTTAAACGGCTAAACAGTTCTATTTCTAACAATTCAATTTAATAAAAGTAATTTACTTGTACCAGTTTAAATATCTAACAGTTCTATTTGACCCATTGATAGTATTCTATGAGGTGCAACTACTCTGGTTCATAGTGGACCTGGGAGCAATGGTAATTAAGGGGTACTCCATATTTCCCAAAGCTCCAGTAACCCAGTTGGCTAGGGCAGTAAAAAACATCGACTGCATCTCTGTAGAGGGTAAGACCTACACACCCCATAACGAGTGTCTTGGATATGACATTAAACCATCTGATGGCGAGGCTCCAAATAACTGATGTATAACTGAATTGCTAGAGAAAAATAATTGAAACCATTTAAATGTGTAGAAACAATAGCAATACTAGAGTGCAAACAAATTAGTCATAACTCATTTAAAAAAGAAATTACCGAAAAGCTATTCACTAAAAAATCATGTACATCTATTTAAATGTGTGCAAACAAATGACTGATGTTAAATTGTTACTGTTACATAGCAATACTTGAAACTATTTAACTGTATTCAAACAAATGATTAAAAGCAAATAGAATTATTCGTATTTGATAGAAATACCCATTTAGCTGGGTACAAAAAATTAGCACAGGCGCTTTAAAAAATATTATCCACAGAAAGTGTTTTCTAATCATATGTATTCAACATATATATATATGAACAGGATTTCGTATTAAATAATCGACAATAGTCGATATGTTATAAAACCAAACCAAACCAAATCAAACCAGAGTTCCAGGAATGGAGACTCACCATCAGATGGTTTAGTGTCTTATCCAGGACACTCGTTGCGAAGAGGGTCATATCACTCTGCAGAAATGCAGGCTGTGTATTCAACAGCCCCAGCTGACTGGGTTTAGGTACAAAAAGATAAGAATTTGAAAGCTGATTTTCTAGGTAGGCAGATTTTTCTATCTGAATTTATCCTTCTGCTGTAATCAGCTAATCTTAATGTCACGATAGAAATATTCCTGTCGTATCAGATTTCAAAAACCTTAACTCAGAAGATTCAAGAGTATTAAAGTAACAGGACTGCAGCAGTGATTTTTAAAATATAAAGTACGCTGACCTGATTACTACAAGAAAGCCTCTACAGTATGGACAAAGTGCACGTTTTTGTATTGAAGCCACCGTAATTAAACACCAATGCTCTCACAATGATATCAAAATGCAGTTAGTATAACACGCTAATATCTGGAAACTGAAATATCAAAAACACTTAAAAATACGAGTTTCTTTTTCGCTAGTATTGAATCCTTTGAGTCTTTATGTGTACTTAATGCTTAATAAAGAAAATTCTAAATGTATCATGCAATGCTTGAAAATAATGATAATAGAAATGTTAATAATGATAATAATTCTTGCTATTCTAATGGTATGTATATTTGACAAAGATATTGCGTTTCTTTCCATCTAAATTTTGTATCCAGCTGTCACAATGGCCGACGTAGTTAGTTTTCTTTAGGAAGACATCTTTCACGCAAGACAGACGATGAGTGACGTCTCGACCTGCTTTAACTTCTGGCTACGATTATATAAAGATAGGACTGAGAAGTTGAAGAGTTAAATGGGTTGATACAAAAGTATGTGACGTATACATACACTCAAGGGCGTGTGGACACGCACTTACAATCACGCACATATATCAATTCATAGCATGTCTCTCAATGCATCGAAAAGCAATTATTTGAAGCCAAGTTAATTTGCAAAATGGATAATAAAAAAGGCTGATATTTATTACGACGGATCGACACAAAAAATGCTGAAAAGTGAGATGTCATGTGACAAGAGATCGACCGTATATGTGTCGCAAAGATCTTTCAATTTACATCAATGTATTAATACCTACCTACTAACCTACCTTCGTCCGTGGGATTTGGTGAGCGTCACGCTAATAGGAGAAGGAGTAACTTAACTAAGCTAAATGAAACCTAAAACTCCATACTCAAGGTACATGTAGGAGGCGCGCTTAGCGTAACGATTATCGTCTTAGGAAATGGAATCGACGATCCGTGTTCAAACGTGGATGTTTATGCTAATGCCCTTAAAAACCATGAACCTATCTCTTCTCCTATGAGTAAATAGTAGGGCAGACTCAGTTCTTTAACTTTGGTAAGGCAATCAGTCTAGGAGAGAGGAAACTCTGAATTCAAACTAGCTGTAATCCGTTTAAAAACTGACCTTGTGTCATATACTGCCCGTAATGGAGGGGTTAGGTAAAGTCATACCCAAGGTAGATTTGCTTGTCCTACCCAGGCCAGTCGGCAATCCGATTTACGAAACTCTTAACCCCCAGTTCTACTCATGGCGTATTTCCTGCGATATCTATCTCAGCTGATCGCTCTTCAACTCGCTCACTAATTTTAGCTCAAATACTACAGTAGTATTTGAATTGTAACTAATATTCAATACCATTTAACTATATTTAAAAAACAAACATGCACACATTGAATTTCCATGACCAGATATTAATGCAGATATTAGTGCAGTCAAAGATAGTGGAGTACAGTAAGTGTCTATAAATAACATTCATTTACAAGTTCTCTGTTGTTTGAATTCCCAAAATTACTTAGATTTATTTTTATAATTAAGTGAAATTTGTGTTATCAAACACTGAAGAAAGCCAAAGTCGAAGGTGAGAAATTACTTTGTGGGAAATATTGTTTAACATGAAATTTCAAATTAGAATTGGTTTGGTTTGGCTCTATGGCATATCAACCATTGTAGGTTATTTAATGCCAATTCTTTTTATACATATATATTAGCTATGATTTGTAAACATATTTTGTTAATAACATTTTTAAATGAGTCTTGGCTCATTTTTTTTGCACACAGTTAAATGATTTCAAGTGTTGCTATCAAATTCTAATAACTTTATTTACTATTAATCATTTGTTTGCACACAATTAAACTCGCATGTCAGACCTCGCTTATATTTTTGGCATTCTTTAAGAAAAAGGGAGACATATATGGATGGTTGTAAGAGAATGTATGCCTAGAGTTTGTCAATGGCCAGGGAGACCTGGGTTCAATACCAGGTGGAGTCATACCAAAGACTCAAAAAATGGTACTTGATACCTCCTTGCTTAACACTCAGCAATATAAGGTAGGGATCAAGGGTAAAGTGGAGCAATCTAGGGAAAGGAGTAGCGCCTTTCCCTACACCTTGGTGTAGTTGCTATTGAAAAGGGAGCCTTTGGGTCATCCTCGACTAAAGGGAGACAACTTTACTTACTTACCATGTATGTATGTACATTTAAGTGTCCACTCGAAAAGCAGGACGAAAGCACAGTGCCTGCCGACGCGCAGCAGGAACTGAAATGCACAATAGGTAGATATTTCTTTTTGTCAATAGCAGGTTGGATCAATCACCTCAAATCCTATCAACAAAAGCGAGACCGAGCAGTTCACGAGAACGTTTTACCAGCATGTCCGCCAAGGTACACCTGTCCTACGTCTGCCTTGGTTTGTAAATCAGCTGGTGGTTTGACTAGCTACTCCAAAATACATAAAGATGTTCCTCAACCGGCAATTTGGAAGTTTCAAGGTTCTGAGAACGTTCATGCAGGCAAGAAGCTGGGTCGAGAGGATCTACGTGCACGAGGTCATGCAGTGATTAATTAATTGAGGGCGGTTTTCTGTTGGGTTTGGTTGGGTTTTATAGCATATCAACCATTTATGGTTATTTAATGCCAAATCCTGTTTTTACATATATACTAAATATATATTTGTTAACACATTTTGTAGATACACATAATTAAATGATCAAACAGATCTATTTCTAACAATTCAATTTAACGTAAGTGAACTATTTGGTTCCAAGAATTGCTTTGCCCCACTAACAATTCAATTAAACATCAGTCATTTGCTTACACACAGTTCAATGATAAGACAGTTCTATTTCAAGCAATTCAACTTAGCATGTCATTTGTTTGCATTCTGTTTAAATGTCAAACAATTCTATTTGACCAATAGATATGACCCTATCAGTTGCTACCACTCCAGGCCAGAGTGGATCTGGGAACGATGACAATAAAGGAGTACTCTCCATTCTTCAAAGCTCCAGCATTACTGGAACCTCACCATCAGATGCAATTTGACGTCAATTCAGGATACTCATTGTGGTGGGGGGGGAGTCTTACACTCTGCAGAGATGCAGTCTGTGTATTCTACTGCGACACGATGTATGTATGTTTGTGTGTATATTCAACATAGTTTTGAAGAGTTTCATACAAATCTATCAGCAAACATCCTGAAAATAATTTCAGAGTGGAAAGTGCCCAAAAGTTAATGAAATATATACTGTAGTCTTGTACAGCATTTTGTAAGAAAAGTAAGTAAAGTTGGCGACTGTAGTAGAGGGTGATCCGAAGGCTCCCTTTTCGATAGATACTACACTAAGTTGTAGGGAAGGGCGATACTCCCTTCCCTGGATTGCTCCACTTGACCTTGATCCTTACAATACTGAGTGTTAAGAAAGGTAGCATCAAGTACCATTTTTTTGAGTCTTTGGTATAATTCGATCTTGGATTGAATCCAGGTCTCCGGGACCATTGGCGAACACTCTAACGATTATACCAATGTCCGGTTAGTATTTTGTAAGAACTAGTGCGTGAAAATCACCAGGAGTAAAACAAATGATTTATATACAATTAGCTCTCCCCCCCTCTCTCTCTCTCTATATATATATATATATATATATATATGTGTGTGTGTGTGTGTGTGTGCCGGAAAAATGTGTAAATGATTGAATAAACCACAAATTTCATGAATTTTATTCAACTTGAGAGAAAAGTTTGTTGAAAAACAAAAGTAAGTGTTTTTTCTTGAAAGAAAAGGTAATATAAGTTAGAGTGTAAATATACTCCAATATTTAGAATACAAGAAAGAAAAGCTCCTGATAGACTTGGAATTAGATAATTTTATTTTTATTTATCAATTATTCTAATTGGTTAAAAAATCTATTTTTAACAATCTAGAAGGGAAAAAGTTTCTTAAATTTTATTGAATTCTGATCCTTTTAACCAATTCAAATATTATCGTCTGCTATCTCAAAGAAATTCAAAAAAGGTTGGGGTCTTAAACAAAGTCTCCGATTGCTAAGTAAATGCAAAAATTCAGACACAAAAATTACAGCTCCTCGATGATATAAAAATTAACATTTTTTTAGAATGGAAATGAGGATTTTCCATAAATATATTAATTTGTATGTTTGTTTGCTTGTGTATGTATGTGTGCGTGTGTGTGTGTTTGTGTTTGTGTATGTGTATGTGTTTGTGTGTGTGTATGTGTTTGCGTGCGTCTGCGTGTGCGCTTTTTTTCCTTTATTGATCAATTTTGTAGTGTTTTCCACATTACTGACTTTACCCAGTCAGCTGGGGCTGTAGAATACACTGACTGCACCTCTGCAGAGGGGTAACCCCCCCTAACGAGTGTCCTGGATATGACACTAAACAATCTGATGGTGAGGTTCCAGCAATGCTGGAGCTTTGGGGAATGCAGAGTACCCCTTCATTGCCATTGCTCCCAGGTCCACTCTGGCCCGGAGTGGTAGCACCTGATAAGGGTCCTATCTATGGGTTAAATAGAATTAACTGCATACTTATGCTAAACCGAATTGAGTAAACTGAATAGCTTGAAATAGAAATGTTTTTGACAATTAAACCGTACTTACATTTAAAATGTGTACTTATGCTTAACTGAATTATTTGAAATAGAACTGTTTTTCGACATTAAAACTGTATTTACACTTAACTGAATTATTACATATAACTGCTTGAACAGTTTGAAATGGAAATGTTTTTGACAATTAAATTGTGTACTTATGCTAAACTTAACTGTTTTCAATAGAACAGATTATTTACATAAAAATGGATTTGGCGTTAAATAACCTACAAAGGTTGATATGCCATAAAACCCAAACCAAACATCACTCACTACAATGCACTGTCGTTTCGTACTCAATCTCACCCTTCCTCGCCATATTGACCCGTATGTTTGACAATTTCTTCTTCCTATCTTCGTGTTGGTCTTTTGAGTGGTAGTTTTTCGTCACTCGATGACTGCACGGGCCCAGCTGTTTGTGAATTTTGTGACGTGTATGGTCCACCGGAAATTCTACTTTCAGTTCTCCGCGATCATGTACGCTGAAGAGCCCCCCCCCACATATATGTAATTTAGATTATGATATCCGACAACGTAGATAAGAAATATAACTAAAATGAAAACTGAATCATCAAAAATTACAATTTATTAGAATGATGACAACTATCGATCAGATACGGCAAAAATGACATAAGAATATTTAAAGAAAAAATGTCGTGAAAATAGATAAACAGTGAACACCGGTTGCTTGCGAGCTTTGAAATTTTAAACCTGAAAAATATTTGAAAATTTGTTTTCTCATAACTGTCATTTAAATATAAATAAGAATTATTAGTGTAAAAAATATGTAATTTTTGATTCATCAATAATGCTATAAATGTTATGGAAGATCATTCTTGCAGAAAATATATACATACATACATATATATATATATATATATATATATATATATATATATATATATATGTGTGTGTGTGTGTGTGTGTGTGTGTGTGTGTGTGTGTGTGTGTGTGTGTGTGTGTGTGTGTGTGTGTGTATGTGTGTGTGTGTGTGTAGTTTGGTTTGGTTTGGTTTGGTTTCTTTGTTTAAAGGCTTATAAACCTTCGTGGGTTATTTTATCCCGAAACCATCTTTGCAGAAGAACAGTAATGATACTATTTAACCGTGGGCTGGAGATAATAAGGAGGTCATATCTTTCTCTAGGGTATTAGTCCAAAACTGAACGTAACAGCGTGATTGGAGTTTGAACTTGGTTATTACGATGTCACTTACCCCCCCCATATATATATATATATATATATATATATATATATATATATATATATATATATATATATATATATATACGTATATATATATATCCAGTCTGTGTCCAAGGACAGTAGGTGTGGAATAGTCATCTGACGAGACGGAGAGTATAGTAATATTCTCCACCGAAATAAATTTATTATGACGATTTAACTGAGTTTGAGTCTCCATTAAATTGTACTATATATATATATATATATATATATATATATATATATATATGCACATACACACACAAATAATAATATCTAATATCAATATACACACATTCTGTTCATTATCTATCTGGTGACTCAGCAATTTTTTTTTGTTAATACCTGTTTGATTTAATAGAACATACAAGTGAGCATGTAGGACTTAAAAAGAAAAGAAAAAGTTTTTTTCATTAAGTACAAGTAATTTCTGATCGAATGAATGTAGAAATCATCAAAAAGATTCAGGTTTTCGAGTGGTTTCGGTTGTGTTTCCAATTATTTTCAAGAATGGCTGTTCGTTTTTCTGGAATTTAGACGAGGTTAATTTTCATTGTCTCAAGCAATATAAAGAATGATCTGAAATGGGTTTTTTTCCCGAGTTTGTTTTTAAACGAAAATGGCGCTAGCCAATAAAGCATCAATTGACATTGCATAATGGTTTTTTTCGGGGTGGTGCCTGCTGATGTTATATTCATCGATATATATGTAAACGTGTGTGTGTGTGTATGTGTGTGTGTGTGTGTGTGTGTGTGCACATGTGTGTGTAGATATGTGTGTACTTACCCAACCCCTTCTTACGGGAAGGATGTGACACAAGGTCAATTTCTTAGCGGAATTTAATAGGTTTGAGGTTAGAAGTTTCCTCTTCTTAGACAGATTGCCTTACCAAAGTTAAAGAGTCAAATGTGTGTGTGTGTGTGTGTGTGTGTGTGTGTGCGTGCGCGCGCGCATGCACGTTGTGTTTGTATCAGTTTCTTCTTTTCATTTTTTCTCTCTTTCTGAATATCATTCCTCTGAGTTTATTGTTTAAACAATGTTTATTTCATAAACACCCCCCCACACACACATATATATATATATATATATATTATGAAGATTAGTTGAAAAGGATTCTAATATACAAGAGGATTCTTATAAATCTCCAGGAGTGCTCAATATATGATAATTAATATGTAAATTTCTTACAGAGTAAATTTCCATATAATTATAAACAAACAAACAAATTATAAATTTTTTCTTTCTTCTTAAAATTCTTCCCCCGTAAACTGTCCTAGTTGGATGTCTTGTTGGCTATTAATAATTTTAGGATCGGTTTATCAGTATTTTTTGAGGAGTTTCCAAGCATATTCTAATAAATTCTTATAATAATAATAATAATAATAATAATAATATATATATATATATATATATATATATATATATATATATCCGCTTATTTCTGTGACAATAATAGATATTTTAATGTGTGATCTATTTCATATGTGGAAAGGAAAGCAAATTACTTACTATAAAAGAAGTTCATGAATCATATTACGATCAGTTCAGTGACCAAAGTGGACATGAAGTATCAACTTGACCATTTCCATGACCTTTTCACGTTGACATCGACAATAATGAAACCGTGTGTGAAAGTCAAAGTTCCTCATTCGTAAAAGGATATAGACTTACACATTTATTGATACTCTATTTCTAGGGTTTCAAATTCAAGAACTCGAAAGGGCCATTACATCTTGAGGGCCAGACACTGCGGAACAAAAGTTTGGTTGAGTGGGATGGTCGTTAACCCAGCCTTCTTATGAAAAATAATTCAAGAATTAATGTTTGGATTTAGAGTTTACTGATTCTTTTCTCATTTATTAAACGCTGTTAAATTAGTTATGTTTTGTAATTTGATATGCAATTAATTTATTCAGGGTTGAATGGAAATTAAATTTGGTTATAAGAGGTGTATCCAATAAAAAATTTGAGAAACCCTGAAAACAGAAGCAAGCAAACGTTTGTTGCACATTCTTCCTCTATTCTCGCTTGATACATTCAACATGGCTCGAGAGAATGTTGTCATTTTCGCTTTTCGTAAAGCAAACATCTTACCTTTGTGACGGCAAATTGACTAAAATCCCTAAATGGGACTTTATTTTCGCACGTGTGAAGACGGGGCAGGTTGGCACTTGATCCCCTACAGAAATAAGTCCTGTTCAGAGTTCTTTTCTCAGGCAGATAAGAACTGGCATATTACGTGAGGGAATAATTTAGGGCCAGACTGACCTCCGCTGGCAAAGGGGTCCAAAATTTCACACTATCACACACCCACCAGGCCGCTAAACTTCTTTCCCTTAGATAATAGAAGAATACGGGCCTATAGGTCTTAGTTGTAATAATATTAATGTTGTTGTAGTAGTCGGCAACTCCGGTTTCCCGTGTGATACTTTAGGAATTAATAGGACAGTTCTAAGCAAGATAATGTAAGGCGAATAGAAGCTGAAAGGAAAGCATTAAATAATAACATAGACCACATGGTAAAATGAGAATACATAGGTTCTTTACTACGGTCATATATATATATATACACGTTCAAAGTGTCAAAAATATATAATAGGATAGTCCATGAATATGAATGTCTTTTCTTGGCTTTTTATCCCTTTTCAAATTGAGAGAGAGAGTGGTAACAAAATTTGGGTGTAACGGAAAAATGTCCCAAAGTTACTTATCTTATTTTTTTGACGGGGTTCCACTGGAGAATTTCTCTTCTTTCACGGGCTAATAGACTTTGTACTGTTTTTAATGCTGGCTTGAAGGATTTTGGAGTTCTTCGTGTCTCAGTCTTTTTGTCTTTAGCCCGGAGTAAAATGGCTATCGCCCGTCTGCCACGAGCGTTGCTAAAAAAACTACCTTTTTGTATTTACTTCCGCTGAGGGGAAGGGAACCCCACTTCCGTTTGGGGTCCCTGCCAATCAGTTGGCTTCATTTTCTTTCCCCTTCCGATGTCCGGCGACCCAAGGTCACTTAAGTGCGAACATCTGCGTGACCCACATTCTTTCCTAACGGTCACTTTTTGACTGCTAGAAAGCGCTAATAGCAACACGGGATGGTAGTATCATTCCTACCTCTTCGTCTCCGTGAGCCATCACGTGACACCTTGTTTAGCTCTAAATATACGCCTTCATAAAAAGCTTAGTCAAGCGAGTTCAAATCCTGGATGAGTCTGATTGCGTTTCCTTTTGCGTTAATGTTCTTGGAAAGGCATCAGTCCATTTGTTCTCCCACTAGCTAGGGGAAAAATAATAGGTTAGACTAGGTTCTTTAGCCTAGGTTAGGAACTGATGAAGAAGGAAAACCCTTAATTCAAACTAGATATTCTCAGGTTATAAACTGACATTGTGTCACATCGTGTTTGTGGCGGAGGGGTTAATAATTCAAACTACAAGAAAATATTTGTCACTCTAAAAAACACATAAATATTATATCCCACATACGAAGTGTTTGCTCCGTCAATAGGGAGTTTTATAAATTCTTAGACTTATATTTACAATAAAAACTTAATAAAAATGCATATCTAGCATTATGTTCATTTTAAAATATTTGTATATATGTGATTTTTTTTAATAAATATTCTTAATTTATTTTACAAGTGTCGTGTAGAGAGCGCTTTTTAAGTTTACATGTAAAACATTTGGACAATCTGACGTTAAAATTTCAGTACACGTGTACCGATTATAGACTGTCACGCGAACAAATGTTCATAATGAATACTTTCAAATACTTGCATGAAGGCGCTCTTAGCGTAGTGGTTATCGTCATAGGAAATAGACATAGCGAACCAAATTCAAATCCTGGACGAAACTGCTTAGGTTTAACTTTAATCAATTTAATTAATGCCCTTTAGAAAGGCATGAATCCATCTCTATTTCCCCCAATTAAGGGTAAATAGCAGAACAGACTGGGATCGCATCCTACTCGTGCGGAGGGGTTGGGTAAATACATACACTTATCAAAGCCCTAGCGACAACGTACCATAAAAATACGTATTTACCCAACCCCTTTACATGAGCATGGTTCGACACAAGGTCAGTTTTTAAGCAGATTTGAATTCAATGATCCGGGAGACCTGGGTTCAATCCCAGGTCGTGTCATACCAAAGACTTTAAAAATGGTACTTGATACCTCCTAGCTTAACACTCAGCAGTATAAGGTACGTATCGAGGGTAAAGTGGAGCAATCCTGGGAAAGGAGTAGCGCCCTCCCCTATACCTTGGTATAGTAGCTATTGAAGAGGGAGCATTCTGGTCGCCCTCGACTACGGTCGCCAACTTTTTTTTTAGACTGGTTGCCATATCCAGGTTAAAGAACTTAGTCTGCCCTATTATTTACCCACAGTTGGAGGGAGAGTAGTAGGATCCATACTTTTATCAAGGGTTATGTTAAATCCTCGTCCAGGATTTGAACTCGGGTCGCTATGTCCATTTCCAACGACGATAACCATAACACCACAAGCTCCTCCAATCATAATATTATGGTGAATGCAGTTTAGTTTTTTTTTTACCATGTCATTTATCCATCACTCAGTTTTGAAACCGAAATGGTGTGTGGGGGAGTTTCCATGGCGCAGTGGCTTAAGTGCTGGACTGCTGTTTTGAAGTGAGTGAGTTCGAACTCCAGTCGCGCTATTTCGTTCACTTTCGGACAAATACCCTTGGGAAAGTTATAAACCCCCTGTATCCTCCCAACAATGGGTAAAATAGTGTCTCTGCTATTCTTCTGCGAGGATGGTCTTGGCATTAAATAATTAGAAAAGGTTGATGTGCCTTTAAACCAAGAAACCAAACTGAGATGGTGTCGAAATGTGCCAAGACCCCCCCACCGTTAATAGACGAGTGTTAATATCTAAAAGGAATTTCCAAATTCAAAATCGGAATTTTTGATATGAATAACCACAGATTGCGTTGATCCCCACGTAAACCAGCCGTGTGACATTGTGGCGTGACAGAAAGGATTATGTATATATTGGCATACAATTTGGTCAAAGAGAGTGGAAGCAGACTGGAGGAGAGATAGAGATGAGACGGGGAGGCCCAAAAGTTGGGGTCAGGAGGAAAGTTTGAAGTTGCAAATGCTAGCTCAAGACATAACTTTATACTATTAATTACTGTCCAGTTCCAGCTTTTCAAAAAGCTCTCAGAAAGTAAACATCAAGAGTCTCTGTTTAAAGTAAAAATTGTGGTTGTTGTCGATTCGCCCCCGCCCCACTATAATCAGTTCTGTTATCTGTAGAGTGCTCTGTAATCATTTAAATGATTGATTTTAACGCCACGTCAATCCATCTAGAGTTATTTTCTACTTAGAGAAATCGCGGTCAGTGTACTTTTATAATTATGTTTGTGTAGTTTGGTTTGTTTTGGTTTGATTTTATGGCATATCAACCATTATAGGTTATTTAATCTCAAATCAATTTTAATAGAAATAAACAGTTCAAACGGCCATTTGCCTCCCATCACGAAAACTATCCTAGTTAGACGCGCCAGACACGTAGGACACTGCTGGAGAAGCAAGGACGAACTCATCGGTGATGTACACCTATGGAGACCTGCATATGGCCAAGCAAAAGCAGGATGACCAGTTCGAACATACATACAACAGCTATGTGAGGATACGGGATGTAGCCCTGAAGACCTGCCAAAAGCGATGAATGATAGGGAGAAGTGGCGAGAGAGGGTCAGACATATCCGTGCTAGTGGCACGACGTGATGATGATGATGATTTCAAACAATTCAGTTTAGTCAATAAAGTTAAATGATTCCAAGTATCACTAACAATTCAATTAAAAATCAGTCATTTATTTACACACAGTTAAATGTAAAAACAGTTCTTTTTCAGACAATTCAGTTTAGCTTAAGTACGCAGTTTAAATGTCAAAAGAGTTCCATTTCAAGCAATTCAGTTTAGCTTAAGGTCACTATTTAGTTCTATTTGACCCATAAATAGGACCTATTAGGTGTTACCACTCTGAGCCGGAGTGGACCTGAGAGCGATGGCAATAAAGGGATACTCTGCATTCTCCAACGCTCCAGCATTACTGGAGACTCACCATCAGATTGGTTAATGTCAAAAACAGGACACTCGTTGGAATGGGTCTAACTCCTCTGCAGAGATGCGGGGAGTGTATTCTACAGTCCCAGCCGACTGGGCCATTCAGGACAATCGTTGGGGGAGTCTTACCCCTCTTCAGAGATGTAGCGGGTGTATTCTGCGGTCCCAGCCGACTGGGCCATCCAGAACACTCTTTGGAGGAGTCTTACCCTTCTGAAGAGATGCAGGGGTGTATTCCGCAGCCCCAGCTAACTGGGCCAGTTTGCGTAGTTGTTTCTTAAATGTTTTTTTTTTTTGCACACGGTCATATCAAATACGATTAATTCTTAAACGGATTTATTTGATCCATTGATCGGACCGAAACAAATACAACTGGGCCAGTGTGTACATGGGAGTAATGGCAGTGAAGGAGTACTGCACACTCCCTAGATCTCCAGAACTTGCGCCTCACCATCAGAAGCAGTTTAGTGTCATAATCTATCTATCTATCTATCTATCTATCTATCTATCTATCTATCTATCTATCTATCTATCTATCTGTTGATTGTGCGTGTATATATATGTATACATATACACACATATTATCTCTATCTCAATTTGTTGATTATCTATCTGTCTATCTATCTATCTATCTATCTATCTCAATTTGTTGATTGTGCACACACACACACACACACACACACACATATATATATATATATAATCTCTATCTCAAATTATTCATTATCTATCTATCTATCTATCTATCTATCTATCTATCTATCTATATATAAGGTTATAGGAATACAACTCGACGACATGAAGGAGAAGATCAGAAAAGAATACTCTAAGAGAATGAGAATGATTATAAAAACAGAATTAAACTCACATGTAAAATTGAGATCATTAAGCCACTTATAACATGAGTCGCCCAATATAGTTTCAATGACATCAACTGGAATTTAAGTGATATTCAACGAATGGACGTAAAAACTTGAAAAACGCGAAAAGTTAACAAAATTCACCACCCTAAGGTGAATATAGATAGACTTTACTTGCCGAGAAAAGATGAAATTAGAGACCTTATTCAACTAGAATTATTCTATAAGACTGATATCTCAAACTCAATGACTTCGAAGGAACTTTACATACTGAGAGAGAGACACAGCAGACAAAATTGCGATGAGAATTTGATTTACATCACTTATTATGCCAATCTGTAGCACAGCTGATGCAACTGCTATCAAAATGAATAGGAAAATAATAGTAAGATATATGAATTATTACAAAATATAGGTGGTCAAATTTTCCGTTCCAAATTTCCATAATTTCGTTTTTACTCTTAGTATATTCCCTTTTTCCGTTTTCATTTTAGATAAATCTCTTTTTTTTGGATTTTATTATATTCCATAAATTGTTATAAATTGTACAATAAATGTTATTAAAACAGAAAAAAAAATGAAGCAAAATTCAAAGTTCTATCGCATTTAAAGACATTGCAAAAATGATTATTTAGTTTATTTAACAATCCGTTCTCAAAAATTTGTTTAATGGCAAATCAACCTTTGTAAGTAATTTAATCCAAATCTATCTTTATAAAAGGATAGTAGTGGTACTATTTAACTCATAGCTGGTTGTAAGGGAGTTTGTTCCTTTCCCAAAGTTATTAGTCTGAAAGTGAACGCAATTTTTCTATTTCTGCATTGTCAGTGTGGACCCCATCACATGGACGAGCAAAAACAGGACAACCAGTTAGAACCTATATATAACAGCTCTGTGCCTATACAGGAGGTAGCCTTGAAGACCTCAATATGATAGAAACGGGTAGTAAGAGAGGGCCAGGGAGATCCGTGCTGGCAGCGCGACATGATGATGATGATGATGATGATTATGATGATTATTCTGTTCACGCCATGAGTAGTCAGATCTATTCCCTTTCACGTTATAAAAAATGTTCTGTTGTGTGTGTTAATTTCCAATAATCTCAGTCACCATTCCACCACAATAGATCTTTGAAAGAAGCCGATGAAGATTTCAATAACGTTTTTATCAAGGATATTTTTTTTTGAATTTATATAAAACTGAATTATTTCTACTTTTGAAGTGAAAGCGACTGAAATATTAAAGTATATTTTACCCTTCCTTGGGGGTGGAGGAGATGGTCGGGGTGATGCACAAATCACCAAATTTTAGAAAAATATTAGTCTCGAAAATTGTTCAGCAGTGTGCAATCGAGAAATGTTTGAGAATTCTATTAAACAAATGACATAACTTGTATCGAAAATAACACAGACCGGATAATAAAATTTGAGAAAGAATACGAAAATAGTAAAAAAAAAAAAAATTACACTTGATCACTAAAGAGTCAAATAAATGCAACTGTGAATGTAACCTCTAAGATGAAAACAATATGAAAGCTTAAGAGTAAGTCTCCGTGGCATAGTGGCTAACGTACTTGACTACGAGATTGGAGTTAGCGAGTTCGAGCTCCTGTTGCGCTATTGCGTTCACTTTCGGACTAATACCGTTAGGAAAGAAACAAGCTCCTTTACACCCAGCTATGAGTTAAATAATACCACTACTATCCTTTTGTAAGGATAGATTTGGATTAAATTACTCACAAAGGTTGATGTGCCATTAAACAAAGAAACCAAACTGAGCTGAAACCAAAAAAAACTGATGCAGTGTATATATCCTGCACCACCTTACGCCGATGATAGTGATGCTGTTTTGAAGCAAGTAGGTTTTTATGGGGATGGATTTGCTTGCTCCAGGCCCTCTGATTTTGAATTCAGCGTTTCTTCCCCACTAGACCAGTCTGGGGCGAGGAGAAGTGAGGGATTCTTACCTTTTCCCTAAGGCATTAGAGTAAAAGTAAAACGCAACAGCCTTATCCAGGGCTGGAACCTGGCTCGTTGAATCCATTATTCTGAGACGATAACCTTTAAGCCATTTACCTCCTACAGAGCAGCTGATGTGAACTCAAAGAAAATCCATCAGTGCTTCTGAAGCTTGCGGCTAAAAACCGAATGTAGAAAGTTTCAGAATCTCAGCTCAGGGCTAAAGTTTATTTACAAAAAATTATCAGGCAAACATACATAAAAAATGATGCTAACCCTAAATGCAGATTATCTTGTCGGCGGGGTTTAGAGTACAGTGAATGTATTCTCCGTGGAAGGGTAAGAAGATTCCACCCCTCCCAAAGAAAGGGATATTCTAGGTATGACACTAAACTGCATTTGATCGTAAGGCTCCAGTTCTGGAAATCTAAGGATTATGTAGTACGCCTTCTTTGCTATTACTTCCAGGTTCCCACTGATTCGGAATATTCGTGCTTGTCAGGGTCCCATCAATGGGTCAAATAGATTCGTTTAAAAATTATTCGTATTCGATATGACAGCAAAAAAAAATCTTAAGAAACAATTTCTCAAAAATATAATTGTGATCGTACAATAAACATGATTCCCTCACCTCTAGGCATAAAATAACCCTAAACATGTTGACGTGTCTTTAAATCAATCGTAGTATAAGATTTTATGGACAAAACGTATTCTTATTGATATATCTGTTTCAGCTAATCGAAACATTTCTATGGAAGAATTGTAAAAGCATTTCAAATTTAGATGTAGAAGTGGAAATTAGTAGAATTTAACAACTGGAAGCATAAAAATACCAGTCGACTATGGAGCACTCTGACTATTTAAAATTTGTCCACTGCATACCTGGAAATCCTAACATATATGAAATGAAGAAGATTGTCCTCATTTCCACTGTCCATATCTTTATTATTATTTATCTATTTGTTATGGCTCCCTTTTTGTAATATAATGGCCGAGGGATTTCGTTTCATACTTTTGGGTTTAGTTAGGCTGAGAACCTTTCGGCTCAGTGCATGGTTTACTTAGGTGCAACATTAACACAGGTGTTCACGCGCGTGCGTGCGCGGAGCGGACGTGTCACTCAGAGATGTCACAATAGCCCGAGATGGGAAACGGGGTTACAGAGTGCGAATGACATCACGCACCGGAAGCGCGCGGATGATTTTGGGAATTTGAAGAAAGTTAGGAGAGTTGAGAACTGGACACCGAACGAGACGGTTGACTTTCGCTTGCCCGCGGAGGCCTTGGGCAGGTGTCGCACGAGATGGGGGGGTGCAGATGAAAAGGGCGGAATAGAAAGATTGTGCCTCTCTCTCCTTATGTCGAAAAACCTTTAAACTCAAAGGTAATAAAAAGTTTCGTACCTGAACTGAGAAGTCGTAAGTGTTTTTCGTGTTTCGAGATTCCTATGTTCTATGTTCTATCTTTATGGACATTCGATGTACGTTTCACACATAGCCATATCATGACTATGGTACATTTTTATAATCTTCTCGTATCAACTTTAAAAAAAGAATCTTTGCACAGAACACATACACTAATAATATAATTTCTCTACGGAGATCAAACGGCTCATTTGTCTAGTGGGTAGAGTGTTCGCCAATGGTCTGGGAGACCTGGGTTCAAGCCCAGGTCGAGTCATACCAAAGACTTTTAAAATGGTACTCGATACCTCCTTGCTCAACATTCAGCAGTATGCGGTACGTATTAAGGGTAAAGTGGAGCAATCCAGGGAAAGGAGTAGTGCCCTCCCCTACACCTCGGTGTAGTAGCGATTGAAAAGAAAGTCTTCGGGTCGCCTTCGACTAAAGGGAGACAACTTTACTTACTTACGCAGATCAAATTCTATCCATTCGATAGTTCCTCAAAATGTCCTCTTAAATGCTTTTTCTTACCATTTTTTTTAAAACTCAACCAATTTATCCTTTACTTTTTCAATTGATGTTTTTGATCACATTAGGCAATTTGTTCCAAAAATATATTGCTTAATTAGCCCCCCACCAAAAAAAGAACCCCCCCCACAAAAAACGATTGGTTACTAGATCAAATTTTTGAAATCTGACTTGGCTATAAATTTCCACTTCTCGAAGAAATATTGAAATAATGTCTACCATAATTAGAAATTTCATTAACAATTTTGAAACTTTCAATTAGATCACCTCTCATTCTTCTTTTTAGTAAAGTAGTTAATCCTAATTTCTCTAATCTCGCCCTATAACTTCTATCTTTTACTTTTTAAATTCATTTCTGACGGGGAAGGAGTGTTCTCATGGTGTCTTGGTTAAAGCGCTGGACTATAGAATCGTAGTAAGCGAGTTCGAACTCCAGTTGCAGTATTACGTTCAATTTCGGACAAATACCCTTGGGAAAGGTATGAATCCCCTAATCCTCCCAGCTATGGATCAAATAGTACCACTACTGCTCTTCAAGAGGGAAGAGTTTTGGCATTGAATAACCTACAAAGGTTGATATGCCATTAAGCAAAGAAACCAAACTATCGTCTTTGTCACTCTTCTTTAAATGCCCTATAATTTCAATATTACTCTCTAATTTTCATGTCTCGACACTGGAGATTATTCTATATAATATCTTACTGGGGATTTATATATTTTAGAACAACATTTTCCTTCATTGAAATAAAATTTCTAACCATTTAGTCAATCATTCCATTTGTTTTCGATACAGTAGACAAAATGTGGTTGTCAGCCTTAAATGTATAATGAAAGTCAACCTCTAGATTGAATTCCTTATTTACTTTTTGATTTCCTTGTTGCTTAATTTATATTCAACATTATTCAATATGCAGTACTTTACATTTTTCTACATTAAATCTTAATTTCCAAAATCTTTCCAATGTGACAATTTATTTAGATCCCTCTGTGTTGTTTCTTTTTGATAATGGTTTAACAAATCGTTTGACATCAAAAAGAAAAAAAAAGAAAAGAAAAAACAATTTTTTATTTCTGATTTTATATCATCAGGTAAATCTCTTAGGAATATTAAAAACAAGGAACTCATTACTGAACGCTGTGTTTCAGAATAATAGTTACGAATTTTTACTTCTTTTAAGATTACAGAAAAATGAAACCCATGTAGTTATTATGTATAACAAAAATTGCTTTCGATTCATTCAGATGATAATAATATATGTAATACACAAGCAGTCACTTTTTGCATGATATAGTTGCCAGCCCTCAGTCTCTGTCTCTAAAAGGAACAAAATCAAAGAACAATCATATGGATATTTTAAGGAACAAACCCATGAAATTGCAGATGGAAAAAAGAATGACCATTCAGTCCATAGTTAAGATCAGCTCAGATACTGAAATGAGTTCTGGGAACATGATGAGACTTGTTGTTAGTAGGACTTGAGAGAAAAACCACTAGTTAAAATTAGTTTGAAAAATTCGCAAGGAGTAAACTTGGCCAGACGACCAGACCTAGTGATAGTCAAAAAAAAAAAAAATCTACCGAATAGTAAACTTTGCAGTTCCGGCTGACCATAGAGTAAACCTGAAAGAGAGGGAAAAGAAAGATAAATACCTAGACCCTGCAAGAGAACTGAACCCCCCCCCCAAAAAAAAAACTATGGAACATGAAAGTGACGGTGATACTAATTGTAACTGGTGCGCTCGGTACAGTCACCAAAGGAATGATACAGGAAGTGGAGGTCTTAGAAATATGAGGACGAGTGGAGACCTTTCCCTGGATTGTTCCGCTTTACCTTTGATCCATACCTTATAATGCTGAGTGTTAAGCAAGGCCGCAGCAAGTACCATTTTTTGAGTCTTTGGTATGACTCGACCTAGGCTTGAGCCCTGGTCTCCCGGACCATTGGTGAACACTCTACTCACCATTATTAAAATCGGCTAGAATACTGATAAGAGTTCCGGAGATTTGAGGAGACTTGCTGTCACTCAGACTCCAGTTGAAGACCATCTGCAAACTTTGTTGTGAGGGAATTTAAAAGGACAATAATAATAATAATAACAATCTTCTTCTTCTTCTTCTTCTTCTTCTTCTTCTTCTTCTTCTTCTTCTTCTTCTTCTTCTTCTTCTAACGCATTTATTATTTTACATTTATAACTGCTGATTAATACATAATTCTTTCGCCCTACAGAAGTAACGGGTGTAGACGAATGGTTAGTGTGTTACGCAAGCGCTCCATAAATGTATCCTTGAATCAAACTTGGTCTAATCCTACAAAACCCCTTTATTTCGTATATATTATTTTTAGAAAATGCACATAACACTATATTTTTCTCGCTTGAACATTCATTCATTTCCTTTCTTTCCTTGTCTTTCTCACTCATTTTTATTCTCCCTTCTTTCTTTTGCTGACTTGAGCAAACAAAACACATAGGTCTTCAAATTATCAGACTTACATTTAAAGAAACTCATACCTTCATAGACGAAATCATTCAACTTGGGTTACACATAAACTTCATGCAATCTCTCTCACTTTCTTTCCATCTCTTTTGCACCCACCCACCCAAACACATCCTCTCAGAAATACCGATGCTACTCCCCGAAATCTAAACACCCACCCTACTTGCCCTCCCGGCACTTCCCTCCATAATTAAACCTTGGTTTCTCTGATAATTGATCGTGTCAAAAACGCGCCAAAGTTCCATTACTACTCGCTTTCTGATTTCTTTATGAAAATTCTTCTTCCGTTTACTTAAACCGGCCAACCTCATTACGTCGCACGTCATCACTCTCCACTTTACAACCTTTTAATCACTACACTCATCCTTTTGCCTTTTTTTTTATTTTCATGCCTGCCCACTTGCCAAGGCAGACAACACAACAGTAAACCTCGAACAAAATTTAAAAAATAAAGAAAAAGAAAAAAAAAAAAAGAAAAAGAAAGAAAAATTAAGATAAAGTGCAAATTTTGAAATTAAGTGGAAAAAGAGAATTAAGAAAAAAAAAATGAAGACTTACTTCAATATCTAAAAAGAAAGAATAAAAACAAAGCTGTCTCTTTCAGATTTGTTGGGAATTTTAAAAGATATAAATGATTAAAAAAATGGTTAAAAAATTATATATCTAGAAGATCTGTGCCGAGATTTTCGAAGAGAAAATAAAAAAGATGATAATTTATTTTTAATAATAATAATAATAATAATAATAATAATAATAATTGGAGAGAAGAAGAAGAAGAAGAAGTTTGAATAAACTCATGGAATAAAACAAAACGAGTGAAGAATGAGAAACGGGACGAACACAGCTATATATAATTAATAATATAAAGAATGATTGCAAAAATATTTGCCTCCATTGGAACAAAACTCATCATATTAAAAGTAATATGTTGATAATAACACTCATAATAATACCAATAAAAGATGGAGAAATAATGTTTGATTATAAAGAGAGGAAGACAATGACATTAGGAAGTTTGCGAACAAGAATAATTAGGAATAAGAAAAAATATAAACGAGTGAAAAGTTAATTGATACAAGTAAATTTAGAAATAACAAATGAACCTCAATTTGAGATACTTGGCAAGAACAAAGAAGGGAAAAATATTGCTTAAATAATAACAGTAAAAAATAAATATAACATTTACAGTGATTTACAGTGATAATAACGAGGAAAAAAACGCTAAAAACATAAGCAACTAAGCATAAAAAAGAAAGATAATAAATTTGAAAATTAACTCAAGCACTATTAGCAAATAAGTGACGAACTAAAAACAAAGTCAAGTCACAAGAAAAAATATCAAGAAAATACTTAGCTTGATCAACAGTAGCAGTTACAATAAAAACGTCATTATCACCAATATTACTATTAACAAGAAGCTGATAGTCATGATAATGATGATGAAATAGGTAATTATAAAGATAAGAATAATATGATCGATAATTGTGATACTAATAATTGTAAAGATTGCAATACTAAAAATAACTATAAAGATATTGACGATAGTGACAATAATAATAATAATAATAATAATAATAATAATAATAATAATAATAATAATAATAATAATAATAATGATGCACAACCCAGCATCTGTCCTAGAAAACAACACACATAAAGTCCTATGGGACTTTGACATACACACGGATCACCTAATCTCGGCCAGAAGACCAGACCTAATAATAATATATATATAAAAAAAGAGAACTTGCAAAATTGTCGAGTTTGCTGTTCCGGCTGACCACCGAATAAAACTGAAAGAATGTGAAAAACAAAAAGGATAAATACCTCGACCATGCTAGAGAATTGAAAAAAATCTGTGGAACATGAAGGTGACAATTATACCAATTGTGATTGGTGCTTTTACTACAGTAATTAAAGTATTATTAAAGGGACTTGAGGTTTTGGAAGTTGGCGGCCGTGTGGAGACCATCCAAAAGACAGCATTATTGAGAACGACCAGAATACTGAGAAGAGTCTTGAAGACTTAAGGAGACTTGCTGCTACTCAAACTCCAGTGAAAGACCATCAGCTAACGCTGATGTGAAAAACTCCAAGTTGAAAGAAAGCGAAAAGTAGGATAAGTACTTCGACCGTGCAAGGAATAGAAAAAAACTGTGAAACATGAAAGTGACGGTTATAACAATTATAATTGGTGCTCATGGTAAAAGGACTGGAAGACTTAGAAATAAGAGGACGAGTGGAGACAATCCAAACTATACCATTAGTGAGAACGGCCAGAATACTGAGAAGAGTCCTGGAGACTTGAGTACTCTAGTAAAAAAACCCCCAAGGAATAATAATGACATTTCAATTGGCCTCAAAACAAAAATAAAAGAAAACTAAAAGATAGACAAAACTTAGATCTTGCTAGAGAACACGGAAGTGACGATAATTCCAATTGTAGTTGGTGCGTTTGGAACGATCTTTAATGGTTTGGAAAGGAGAATGGAGGAATTGGAAATCAGAGGAAGAATTAAGACCATCCAGACAACTATATTGATAAAATCGGCTAGAATATTTTGAAGAGTCCTGGAGATCTGAAGAGACTTGCTGTCACTCAGATTCCATTGAAAAAAACACCAGTTAAAACTGGTGGGAAAAGATCGTATCGAGTTTACAAAATATCCTTCAAATTCATAAATTTCATCTCAAAAGCCATGAAAAACTGGAAAGTGGAATTAACAGCATAAGGGCAAAGACAGAGGTGAAAACCCAAAGAGGCATCTTCCAGGAAGACTCACGATCACTACTACCTTTTGTTATAGCAATAAGTAAAGTTGACGACCGTAATTGAGGGCTACCCAAAGGCTCCCTTTTCAATAGCTACTACACTGTGGTGTAGGAAAGAGCGCAACTCCTTTCCCTGGATTGCTCCACTTTACCCTTGATCCATACCTTATAGTGCTGAGTGTTAAGCAAAGAGGCATCAAGTGCCATTGTTTGAGTCTTTGGTATGACTCGACCTGGGATCGAACCCCTGTCTCCCGGGCCTTTGGCGAACACTTTAACCACTAGGCCAGGGCTACAAATTTACAAAAACATGAAAAGATTAATCAATTTATGTACATGGATGATATCAAGGTATTTACAAAAAATGAAAAAGAACTAAAGAACCCGATACAAAGAATAAGAATATACAGCCAGGATATAGGAATTGAATTTGGTACTGAAAAATGTTTCATGCTGATAATGAAAAATACGAAAAGAGAAACAACAGAAGGAATATAACTGCTAAATTAGGAAAGAATCAGAATATTTTGAGAATATTTTGAGAAAAAGAAAAGCACTTGGGAATATTAGAAGCGGACACCATCAAACAAGCAGAGATGAAAGTAAAAATATGAAAAAAGCAACTAAAACGAACGAGAAAACTTCTCGAAAGCAAGTTCTACTGGAGAAATCTCATCAAAGAGATAAACACCTGGACAGACTCTTGTAAGTTACTCGGAACCAAAAATATAAATGAGAATCACAGTGCTAAATATTCACTTTCTGATTGCAGATGACTGGAAACTCGTAAGTCATATAATTCTTAAGCTATAACTTATTATTTTTTATTTCATATTTGTCAATAAAATTGATGGAATATTGCATGTGAATTTGAAATTATTCAAATCTATCTAGAGTCTTACAATCTTCTTTATGTTTAACTTTCGAAGGAAAAAAGAAAAAAAGAGAAGAAAACTGTAAAATACATTGGGAGCAAAGTGGCAGCTCAAATGACTGTAATATCAAGTCGAAAAAATATCATTAGAATAAAAGGTATGTGGATTTATAATAAACTCAAAACTTATTTATTGTTGTATAGTGGCTCGTACAACGTGGCTCCTGTATCGCGGAAATATAAAAGACGGCGAGTCTTTTAAACGGGAGTAGAAGCAGAAGCAGAAAGAGAAGCAGAGAGATAGTTCTGAAGAACGTCGGTTAGTGGTGAGACCAACTTCGGACGTAACGCCAACAGCGCAAGACTTATAATACTAGTCGGACTGTACCACTTGAGTTAATAAATAATTAACTCTATTTCACTGTGTATCTTTTCCTTACTACGATACAACGTTTATCTTAAAGGTGTAATTATCCCTTTTTTATTTATTTTTATTTTCATTTTTAATCCAAAAATCGTTTGTGATTTTTTTTTGTGACCCTCTGAAATGTCTTCTTCCTAGGAAGAATACAGGTCTTATCTGTGACTGGAGCACATATAATAATCAACCCCTGGGTCTGGTATAGCTACATTATTCTACTCTCGAAAAACGTTTAATCCAAATCCAAATCAACGTGGGACTCAGATGAATATGTGTGTCATGATCAATAGGTGCTCTCTTGATAGCCAACATGATGTTATCCGGTAGGTGTCCTGCGAATTTTGGCTGATATAATTCAGGTACACAAATAAACAAAGCAACGAATCAACCGAGAGACACCAACGGGAAAATAGACTAGAAAAAGCAGCAAAAATGTACTTCACTGTTCTTTTAAAAGCAATCCTACACAAAGAGAGTGTAGAAAAAGAATGGCCGGAATCTACGAAATCTAATACAAACCAAAGATTTGCTGAACAAGTCAGAATGATCTTAAAGAAAAGTTGGTTTTATGACCTTGAGGTATTATATATATGTGGATATGTAAGTTGTGAAGAATATGAGTAAGAGTCTTCCAACTGAATTGAAACACAAAATACTGAAAGCTGAAAACACTATAGACCCCAGAAACAAAACATTGATGTTGACACAAGAAAAGAAAATGCTGAGTTTATAAAGAGTATCACGACTGAAAAGAAAACTACATTACCATCCCTCTGAAACCAAGGTTGAAAAATGTCAAAGTAAAACCGAAAAGGTAATCAGATTATTAACAAATATTCCAACAGGCAACAAGTTTATGCCGGAACGAAACGTTTGATAAAATCACTATTTCGTTACGGAACCCGAACAAAAATCCAAAACCTGGATGGGTAATTTGAATACAAAGACTAATAAAGGAACTAAAAGTTCTAAGAACGGAAAATACTCAAGGATATATTGGGATGAAAAGACCAAAACAAAATTGCAGACGATTCTGACAATACAACTTGGTTTGGGTTCTTTGTTTAATGACATATCAACCTTTGTAGGTTATTTAATGCCAAAGCTATTCTCCTAGAAGAACTGTCGTGGCCCTATTTGGGAGGATAAAGGGGTTCATACCTTTCCCAAGGGTATTTACCCGAAAGTGAACGTAATAGCGCGACTGGAGTACGAACTCGCTTACTACGATTCCGCTGTCCATCGCTTTAACCATTACACCACGAGGACACCCCCACAATACAACTTGAAGAGATAAATCAAAAGATATTGGCGAGAATACGGACTCTTAAAAGATACCGGAATTGGGTGACGCAATGCAAACAAAACAAGATATACCAAAATGACGAAAGAAAATTCTACGAACAAGTAGGTGGAGAATGCACAAGGAAAAGAGTACCTCAGAAGAACGGGAAAACTTCTCGAACCAAGCTCTGCCGCAGAAATCTCATCCAAAGGATAAACACATGAGTAGTTTCCCTGGTAAGGTACTCATGACAATTCTTAAAATAGGCAAGGGAGGAATTCAGACAAAGTGACCCAAGAACAAGCCAGTTGATATTGATGTGACAGTGATACCAATTGTTGTTGGAGCACTTGGAACATCCCTCAAAGATTTGAAAAGGAAACTGGAGGAGTTTGAAACCAGAGGAAGGATTGAGACTGCAGACTAGAGCATACCTGAGATCATCTAGAATACTGAGAAGAGTCCAGAAGACCCGATGACAGTTGCTATCACTCAGACTCCCTGAGATACTGTATGTATCAAGAAAAGAAAGAGGAAAAGGACTCTCCAAATTTGAAAATTACATAAATGTATTAATACAAAGACTCAAGGACTACATCAAAAAGAAAAAAAAAACAAAAAAACTAATTACATTGGCAACATAAGAAAACAAAAAAAACCCCAACAGAAATAGGAGGAAAAACAACTGTATGGATATTTTAAGCGACAAACTGGCGAGATTGCATATGAGAAGATAATGTTCAATATGTCTAAGAAAGGGAAACCTCAAGAGAGAAAAACTGAATCTCTTCGAATATTAGCACACACACACACACACATGCGCACGCGCACGCGCGCGCGCGCACACACACACACACACAAACACACACAAAACCCTATAAGACTTAATCATATTGAAGCGAAAATCGATAACGCATAACAGAATGGAAAGTGTAGGTCACGTGATGACAAGGATGGTTTATCGCATAGAAAACGAATGCAGCAAACTTGCTCAAAAAGAGTACAAGACTAGAAATAATCAGAAAGCTAGGAGAGAAACAAAATTGGGAATATTGGAAGCGGACAATTGGAGGAAAAAGTGATCCACTGTGAATTATGCAAGAAATTGCAATCTGACCATACTACCAAATTGTATGTGCACAAACCAGAATCTGTCCGAGAGAATGAAACACAGAAAATTCTTTGGGATTTCGAGATACAAACGGATCATCTCAGAAGACCGAACGTATTGTTAATTAACAAGAGAAAATTAACTTATTCTCTTGTGGATTTTGCCGTTTCAGCGGACCACAGAGCAAAAATAAAAGAAAGCGAAATGATAAACAAATATATGGACCTTTCCAGAGAATCAAAAAATCTGTGGAACATTTGGGAGATGGTAATACCAAATACAGTTGGTGCACTGGGAACGGTCTCCGAAGGCTCGGAAAGGGGACCCGAAGGATAGGAAATCAAGAGAAGAATCGAAACCATTCAGATAACAGCGTTGCAAAGATCGTCTAGAATACTCTGAAGAGTCTAAGAGACCTGAAGAGATTTGTTGTTACTCAGACTCCGGTGAAAGACCAGCAAACGTTGTAGGAAAAAAAACTCGTAAAGACGGATGATAATGATAAATATAAATAATCTTTATTCTCATTTCGTTTTTCATTATTATTATTATTATTATTATTTCACTCCTTGCAAGTTTTTCACACCAGTGATAGCTGGAGGTTTTTCACGGGAGTCTGAGTGATAGCAAGTGTCATCGGGTCTTCTGGACTCTTCTCCGTATTCTAGCTGATCTCAAGTATGCCGTGGTCTGCACAGTCTCAATTCTTCCTCAGGTTTCAAACTCCTCCAGTTTCCTTTTCAAATCTTTGAGGGCTGTTCCAACTGCTCCAACAACAATTGGTATCACTGTCACCCTCATGTTCCCTACGTCTCAGCTCTCTAGCAAGATTCAAGTATTTGTATATTTTTTGCCTTCTTTCATTTTCGTTCTGTGGTCTACGGAAGGAAGTGCAAAATCCACAAGATGACAAATTTGTTGTCATACTAAGTCTGGTCTCGTGGCCAGGATTGGGTGATTTGTTTGTAATTCAAAGCCCCAGAAATTTTTTTATGTATCTCATTGTCTAGAGCAGATTCTGGTTTGTGCAGAAAGCATTTATTGTTGTAGTTACTATTATTATTATTATTATTAACTTAATGAGAGATTTTTTTACATCACCGTTAGCTGATGCTATTTCACGAGAGCTTGAGTGACAGCAAGTTTCCTCAAGTTTCCAGGACTCTTCACAGTATTCTGGCTGATCTCAATAATGCAGTAGTTTGGATGGTCTTCACTTGTCCTCTTATTTCAAAGTCTTCCAGTCCTTTTATCAATCATTTGGTAACTGTACCAAGGGCACCAATTACAGTTGGCATAATCGTCACTTTCACGTTTCACAGTTTTTATTATAATTTACTTATTGAGAGTTTTTCACATCAGTTTAAGCTGATGGTTTTTCACTGGAATATGAGTGACAGCAAGTCTCCTCAAGTCTCCAGGACTCTTCCCAGTATTTTGGCCGTTCTCAATAATGTAGTAGTTTGGATGGTCTTCACTCGTCCTCCAACTTCCAAGTACTCTAGTCCCTTTAATAATCCTTTAGTTACTGTACTAAAAACACCAATCACAATTGGTATAATTGTCACCTTCATGTTCCCCAGTTTTTTTTAATTCCCTAGCTAGGTCGAGGTACTTATCTTTCTTTTCACATTCTTTCAGTTTTATTCAGTGGTCTGCCGGGACAGCCAAGTCAAAAATTTTGCAAATTCTCTTTTTTTTGTTGATTATTATAAGGTCTGGTTTTCTGGCCGAGATTAGGTGATATGTTTGTATGTCAAAGTCTCATTGGACTTTATGTGTGTCATTTTCTAGGACAGATTCTGGGTTGCGCATCTACCATTGGTTCCTATGGTCAAATTTAAATTTCCCGCACATCTCCCAGTAGATCACCTTGCCTACCCAGTTGTGTCTAGTCTTATACTCCTTCTGTGCTAATTTGCTGCATTTGCTTATGTAATTGATCGTTTCGTCTCTATCACCACATAAACTACATTTGCTATTTTGTTGCGTCTTATCTATTCTCGTTTTGATACGATTGGTTCTTATGACGTTGTTTTGTGCTGCTATTAGGAGAGATTCTGTTTCTCTCTTAAAATTTCTGTTTCTTAGCCATGTCCAGGATTTCTCGTGTGAGATGTTATTTATTAGTCGTTTAAAACGCCCATAGAGTTGTTTTTCTTCCTATTTTTGTTTCCTAGTTATTGTCATTCTATTGTTCATTGTGTTGTCAATATCGTTTCTGATGGGTGTAATCAGTCCTCCTTCGTGCTTTTCTATGTAGTCCTCGAGTCGTTGTATCGATGCTTCAAAGCTGTCGTCAGTGCTTGCAAGTCCTCTTCCTCCCTCTTTTCTTGATGCATATAGTCTGTCAACGTCGTCTCGGGGATGTAATACCTTATGCATGGTCATTAGTTTTCTTGTTCTTTGGTCCATTTGCATAAGTTCTTCTCTCATCCACTTCAAAAAGGGTCTCGAATATCTAACGAGGGTTACAGCCCAGGTATTTATTCCTTCAATAAGGTTTCTGCTTGATAGTTTTGTCTCGAGTAGCTTTCTAGTTCTCCTGAGATATTCTTTCTTAATTTTTTTCTCCACTTGTTTGATAGTGTCAGCCTCCAAGCTACCAAAGTATTTGTAGGTTTCCTTTTCTCTGGGCGTTCTAATCTTGTCTTCATTTAGTAGTTCCATTCCATCAGTCAGATGTCGCTAGCTACTTTTCATTACTAGCATGGCACATTTTTCTAAGCCAAATTCCATTCCTATGTCCTGACTTTATACTGTGTGTATTAGAGTTTCTAGTTCTTTTTCATTTTTTGCTAATAGTTTGATGTCATCCAAGTACTTTAAATCATTGATCTTTTCCTGCGATTTATTAATTTTGTATAATTATTATTGCAATTATCATTGTTATTATTACGACTACTACATGCATTTGTCCGTTAGTGTAATCGTTATAGATCAAGTGGTAACACATTTTCTGAAATCTCCAGTACCCACTTCAATGATCTTGCAGACCCCAGCAGCATTTTCTTTGTCGTAACAAATTTAACAGTCGTAGAAAAAAGCAAAACATAATGAAAGAAAGCAAAAAAGCAAAACCAAACTTATCATCTGTAAAGAATCAAGAGTAAAAAAAAAAAATCTTAAATTTGAAACAAGAAAGGCAAATAAACTGCTTAGACATTCCAACAGATGACATTACTAAGTTGAGCAATCTAATTTGTACAGGAACAAAGGTTGTTAGCAACAAACTATGTCTCCGGACTGGTAATTAAAAAAGAACCGAGAAATAAAATCTAGACAGGGAATGTGACAGAAGGAACAAATAAAAAAACTACGAAGAAATGAAGAAATGATAAGTAAAAAATCAAAACAAATCACGAGAACATAATGGAATGAAATTACTGACGAATGACATCAGTAAAGAAGACAGACAATCCAACTAGAAGAAATACTGTGTCACTTTGACTCGATGTCTTATTGGTTAAGGAGGTATAATCAAAAGATTCAGACATAGGACTCAACAATAAAGTAAAAAGTAAAGTTAGCGACCTTCGTCTTGGGTGACCCGAAGGCTCCCTTTTCGATAGCTACTACACCAAGATGTAGGCGCTATTCCTTTCCCTGGATTTCCTGGGAAACTCAGCAATACCAGCCACCGTATCTTTCACGAAGATGTCAAACAGTTTCCCAGGAAGAAAAAAACTAATTGGATATCCTAATGGCCATTATTCCCTTCAAACTTAGCTTTTCTATCTGGATAATGAGTTTTAGAAATTAACCTATTTTCTATGTAAAGAAGGCCAGATTTGTATATTTTCACTGATATAAGATCTGAATAAAACACAAACATTTTTATACTAAATAAATTCAGAAATTGATAAAAATGTACGAGAAAAATTTCTGTCGGCTATGTCACCCAGGAAGATTCTGAAAATGGGAAAATTTGAAAATTTCATTCACCATATCAGAAAAACGTCGGAGAAAAAATAGTTCTTTTCGATTTATCTTAGATAGAAGCAACTG